>CAHIKZ030005473.1:395000-442500 GCA_903632075.3 Acanthosepion pharaonis | reverse complement strand
GTATGCATGTGTGTGTGTGTAAATACATAAGCACACACATATTTAGATTGTGGTTCTGATTTGTACGATGCGCGTTCTTCACACATCTGCACACACGCAGTCATATGTAATTTGGTTGCGTTCCGAGAAATATAAAGGGATAGACAAAAAAAAAAAAAATGGATGAAAAGTGTCATTGCGTTGTTCCGACTAGTTGTATTGGGTTTTCTCTCCATTGCCATAACTCTGGCGCTAAACCGTCTTCCATTTAGCATCCAGTTATATACTATACAAGCTTACACTTCAAAAAGTAGAAGATAGAAGGCCCTTCACCGCCGTAAAACAATTCTCGTCTCGTTCGCCTCGTGTTTTGTTCGTGTTCAACATTTCCTCTTAATAATCAACATCACTACCGTCACAACCGGTGCACATCCTTACGACGGCAGAAATCTCATCTTCACAAGACCCTCGCGTCAGTTCCTCACTCACTGGCACTTTCTCTTTCTACCATTCTCTCACTGTCGATTTGTCTAGCTCGTTTACGCTCTTCTCTCTCTCTCTCTCTCTCTCTCTCTCTGATCACACATACAGAACATTACCGTCAGCCGTGGAAGAAACAGCAGCAGCATCACACAGAACACGCAGCAGCCAGTCACAACACACACACGCACACACTCTTATTCAAACTCTTATTTTCCTACAGCTACGTCCCTTACTCTCCCCAAAGTATACACACACACACACACACACACACACACACACACACATATATATATATATATATATATATATAAATATATATTACATTTTTATATCTTGCGCTCTCTCTTATATATATATATATATATATATATATATATATATATAATTTCGTTTATTTTCCATTAAATATCAACAAAAACAATTACATTTATTTTCATTTCGGCTCTCTCCACCTAGTTATATTTTATCTTCATCTTCCTGCCGACTTTCGACCCTGCAGCCAAAACCATCGTGGTCGTTTTTTCTAGGAAGGGTTTTTTTTTAAGGAGTCACTCTTTCTTTTGTTCCTTACCCTCGACTCTCTTTACTCAGTTCCAACTCTCCACTACACCCACCCAACTACCAATACTCCACGCCTGAAACACACATCAGTGTTAACCAAGCCCCTCCCCCTAACAACCATCTTTCTTCATCATCACTCGACGAGGACTTTCTTCTCTATCTCTCTTTCTCTCTCTAGTTGATTATCTTCCTCTTTCTCTTCTTCTCTGTCACTCTCCATCCGAGCCTAACATCGACGCGCCCTACCGTTATTCCCAGTTGTGATTATTTTTTTTTTTATTGATTAACCCTTGGGATATTTGTACACTTTACCCTGGAGCATATTACTGAGTTCTGATATTTCTTTTTGGTTTTAAAATTTAAAAAATAAAACAAAAAAGCATATCCTTCCACGGAGAAGAAAAAAAAAGTCAAGAATATAAAAGGTGGGAACAACAGAGGTGTATGTTCTCCCAAATAATACGGGTCGCTCTGTGGCAGGACTATAGCCATGTACGTCCCTGTAAACAGCAAAACACTCAGACTAGGAGAAAGTAACAGCGATGGTACCCTGATGGATAGTACCCCGAATAATAGTAATAATGTCAGGAGTTGTCTTGGACCACTAAAAGACACCGAAACTGCGGAAGATGAAGAAAACATCACGATTACCACTGGACCTTTACACCGGCTTATTATACTTTACCCGAAACCCCGGCGGACAATGTTTGGAAATTTAAATACATTTTGGACATTAATCTTGTTGGCTATATTCTTGGTCAACTTTACTTCAGGTAAGTGAATTTTAATAATCTTTGATCTAGGAATAAACAAAATAATACCCGTGGCAGTCTCCTAAAAAAAATGAATAAAAAGAAGAAAAAACGTGTTTATTTATTTAGCTGTTTTGATTTTAATTTATTTTAAATAATAACGTTTCAGTTCATTAACGAATATGATCGGGAAGGAATAAAGACTTTTTTTTTTTTTTTTTTTTTTTTCAATGGTTGTCAAAGATTGATGTAGTCAAACAACACGCCTGAAACAGCGTGTGATTTCCCATGCTCTGCATTCCCAAAACGTGGTATTGGAATTGTGTATATTTCAATACTTAACGGAGAAAAGGTCGTAAAATGACTTCTCTTACACTACTGTATTCATTATATATGTGCTCTTTCTTTCTTTCTTTCTTTCTTTCTTTCTTTCTTTCTTTCTTTCTTTCTTCTATCTATCTATCTATCTATCTATCTATCTATCTATTGTAGCTGTCATTCTTAACTGTACCCAACCCTCTTCCACTTAAACTAGTGTTGTCTTTCTATCATGAGAATAAAACTTTACCTTTGTACACTGTTTTTTAGCTGTCACTTTTCATTTTAGTCCTTAAATCATGATCTATCTATCTATCTATCTATCTATCTATCTATCTATCTATCTATCTATCTATCTATCTGTCTGTTACTTAAATCTTTTTTTATCATCTCTATCATGTTCTGTCGACGCCAGCCAGCCTCATAATAAGGAAGATAGCTTAACCACATGGCTAGTTGTCTGAAATTGAGAATATTTCACTTATAAATGAAAATAATAATAAATAAAAATACAACCTATATTTCTATAAACTAAATGTTATATAATTTTTAAATCTTTTATTTTATTTACACCACGAAAACCAATTCAGTATTGAGGAACGGGGGAGCCTATTGCGTATAAACAAGTGATGAACTCCTTTGTTTGTTACCCTTCCCAGTCACTAACGTTTTTTTTTTTTGTTTTTTTTTTTCATTTTGCTTAGAAACAAAGAACGCATTTTTAAATTTACTTTTACATTTTTAACTAGAATTATTTAGCAACTTACGACATTTAAATTTAAGATTAAAGCGAAATATAAACTAAAAATATTTGACGATCTCTAAATGTAAATATAATTGTTGTTGTCATCATTAAATTGGAGAAAATAGAAATATTTTACTAGTGACCAAAACAATTACTTTTTGAAACCAATTTATAAAGTTGAAATCCTGATTAAAATTCATATAGTTTTTACTTTACTACACAAAGAAGAATTTTGGAACGTTATCGTAAACAAAGACAATAGTCTATATTTACAAGTGCCCGTTGCATGTGGTTTCTCATTGTTGATCCCATAATCGCTTCGTTCACGTTTTAAAGCTATGCAATTCAACAATATCGATGTTTATTTATTGAATACTTTTTTCAACCTTTTAATGTTATTTTTATGTAACATAGATAAATGATCCTGTTTGTTAATTCCTCCTCCTTTTTTTATTTTTATTTTTTTTATTTTTTTTTTTTTTTGTAATTCGATTAATTTCAAACATAATAAGGTTGGGTTATTTTTAAACTCAATCTACAGTCGACACTACAATTTTTCGTCATAAGGGTGATTTCATTTGTCGCGTGAACTCTGCTGTGGATGATGATGATGATGATGATGATGATGATGATGATGATGATGATGATGTGTGCGTGTGCGTGTGTGGGAAGGGTCTGCGTCTGAGAGGGTCTAAGTGTAAGTGTGTAAGTATGGGCGTGTGTGAATCGGTGATATAACGATACGTACAATTACAACTGAATTCGATCCGCATTGGGTGCTCCATACTTGCGGACTTGTGCCACATCTTAGCTACGCCTAGCAAATCACTATAGAAGCTGTTATTCATTATATTTTGAAATATGAGGACAACCTTTCAGACCGTATTTACACATGCTGGCTAAAGTTATGTCTAACAATTTGTATCTTTCTTTCGGTTCGTGAATCTTTCTTTATAATATTGTATCTCAACTCAATCTATCTATCTATCTATCTATCTATCTATCTATCTATCTATCTATCTATCTATCTATCTATTCATATCCATCGAAGTCTTTTCCTTCCTTCCTTCCTTCCTTCCTTCCTTCCTTCCTTCCTTCCTTCCTTCCTTCCTTCCAATCTATCTCTTCGCCTTTTCATATCTATCTATCTATCTATCTATCTATCTATCTATCTATCTATCTATCTATCTCAGTCTATTCATATCCATCGAAGTCTTTTCCTTCCTTCCTTCCTTCCTTCCTTCCTTCCTTCCTTCCTTCCTATCTATCTATCTCTTCGCCTTTTCATATCTATCTATCTATCTATCTATCTATCTATCTATCTATCTATCTATCTATCTATCTATCTCAGTCTATTCATATCCATCGAAGTCTTTTCCTTCCTTCTTTCCTTCCTTCCTTCCTTCCTTCCTATCTATCTATCTATCTATCTATCTATCTCTTCACCTTTTCATATCTATCTATCTATCTATCTATCTATCTATCTATCTCAGTTTGTTCCCATCATTTCCTGACAATATTCGTACTTCTCTTTGAAATTGCGTGCTCTGATAGATAGATAGATAGATAGATAGATAGATAAATAGATAAATAGATAGATAGATAGATAGATAGATAGATAGATAGATAGATAAGCCAAAGTTATCTTTATGCTAACTATTACATATGTGGGAGATATAATATAAATATATAAACAATAATATATTGTTCACTATAAATATATGTGTATATATGTATGAAAAGCTTAAATACAGACTCATATATCATTGTATTTCTTTCTATCTTTCTTTCTTCCTTCTTTCCTTTCTATTTCCATTGTGTCAGTCCATCTTGCTATAAGTCTATTTATGTACATACTTCTCTAAATGAATAACAACTCCATTCTATGTATTTACTACTATTTACTAAACTGAGCTTTGTCTAGCCCAGGGCCACAAGTGTAAGGCGTCCAATGAGGATTGAACTCAGTACAGTACACGGACGTAATGGTCTGCTAGACTAAGTCACTCACCAATTCCTCAGTCGAGGTGGCTATGTCATACTCATAACGAATGTAATAATCTGAATATTACTGTGTATCCGTGCGTGTTTCTGCTTTAACGTATGAACCAAAGTTCATATAAAAAGTTAAATACTACAAATTGTACACATTAATCAACAGAGAGAGGGAGGAGGGAGATAGTGTGCGTGTGTATGCGAGATAGATAGATAAATAGATAGATAGATAGATAGATAGATAGATAGATAGATAGATAGATAGATAGATAGAGAGAGAGAGAAAGAATGACTCTTTGGTCTTTACAAACAAAAGCAGAAGTGGCTATATGAACACGCTGCTTTTTAAATGTGTGAATTAACACACTTTTTTTAAACTACAAAGAGCGTGGTATGAAGATAAATAATTTCTAAAAAACAAAACAAAAAAGAAACAGGCCTGTAACGTTTCATTCACTAAAAATATATATCTACTTTGCTTCATTTCAAAGTTACTCACGCCTCTATAACGCTTATAGTTAGATGTGTCAGCATTTATTGACCCCAAAGGGTCAATGTGTACGCCGTTTCGTGTATTGTACGATAGAAAAGGAAGTTTATTGGACAATGGAATCCAAATTTTCGATAACTGTAGCAGTTGTATGACATGCTTCGATTGTAAAGGACGCACATTCACAAACATAAAAATAAAATTAATTTCAGCGGGAAAAATACACTAAAGTTGATGCGAGAAAAGGTGATTCTCAGCTTCGTGTATAGAACGCAGGGTGATTATAGGGATATTCTTTCTTTTTCATAAATGCGTCCTAGACACCACTTAGTATATAAAATAGTATATAAAATAGTATATATAATACTAAATAGTATATAAAATACTATATAAATAGTAACATAACTAATACAATATAATGTTGAAAAAGTGTGTGCATCACTGGGATTTTTGTAGATGTACGGCACGACCATGTTTTTCTTGAGTCGTGTCCGCCTAAATGTCTATGTGTGTGTCTATGTGATGGAGACTGATTTCAAAAGTTCTAGACCGATAACGTCTATGAAAAGAGTTTTGTATTGGATAGAAAACATGACTGAAAAAACAACAACAAAACCAACTACAAAAAACAACAACAACAACAAAAAAAAACAGGGTTTTTTCTTCTTTTTTTTTTATTGGTATGTGTTACAACAAAAAAGCCTGTTACTTTTGAAGCGGAGACTCACAAACTTTTATATTCTAAATAAAGTTTAGAAATCATTTGAGTAAAGGTGGCGTAGGACATTTATTTATTTTACAAGATGTGCTGTTAGCTTACACAAGACAAGATGAACTGTAGGCAGGGCCGGTGCGTACTACCCCCAACTACCGCTAACAGGGGCGAGCGGTAAGACTTCATTAGGGGTCCCCGTGCTTTGTAATTCTACAAATCTTATCAACATTTGCTTTTTCCCAACTAATTTTTTATCCGTTACAAATTAAACTAAAGACAAGTGACTATTATTAAAGGATGAAACATTTTCGCGGATTTTGATTTCAATTTTTGTTTTTTTGTTTTTGTTCATGAATTTATTTTGCTCAAGTCTCGAAAAAACACTATAAAATTCACTATTTTTTTTTCCATAATGTTGAATGCGTTAAAATTGTTGAACTTTTTAAAAAGAAAAATCTCAAGATGATGTTAAAAATTACCGCAAAACATTGTTGACAGTGTCAATCGTTGTCTATTGTCTTCCTGATTACTTTTCTACTGTTCTCGCTCTTAATAATGTTTGTTTTTTAATTTTTTTCACACCCAGTAATCCCATGTGTCTTAGTGGCTTTATTGCCTTGCACGAAGTAAATTCGATTAAAAAAATGAAATGATCTATACATCTCTCTAATTTGTATTTTACACTGTATTTATTTTCAATTTTAAATTGTTCACGTATATTGCATATGATCCATTATTGTACATAATTAAGTTACAATAAAATTTATATTTTATATGCATACTACCTTATGAAAATTGAAATGTAATAGAGTTGGGCGTATCATAAATTCGATAGGGGCCCACTAGACCCTTGCACCGGCCCTTACTTAATTTTATTTAAGAAAAGGAAAAACGTAAACTTTGTTTCTTTCCAGTCGTACTAGAGAGGGACTGCGAAAGCATAGAGTTTAAAAAAAAAATAATCAAATAAAAATAAATAAGTTTCGAATAACAAATCTGATCTGTGCCTGGCACTGAAAACGGAAAGACCATACTTTTCGGTTTTCACTGAGTATTGTCTAGGTTGGTGGCGGATTGAGTCGTGCATTGGGTGAAGACGGGGTGTTGGTTAGTTACGTTTGGCGAGATGTCTGAGAAGAATGAATTTATTCCAATGCCGTTTGTATCGTATTTAGCATCGGAGCTTATTTGATTCTTTACAAAAAAAAAAAAATATATATATATATATATATATATATATATATATATATATATATATATATATATATATATATATATATGTATATATATATAGTGAGTAAAAAAGAAAATCTAAGAAAAGAACACCATGAAAAGGAAAAAAAAAAAAATATTCCTATTGATGTAGCAACGACCACTGCCATTTATTTCTCGACGTATTCTGCTATAAATAAAATAACAACTCTCTATTATTACTCCAGGACCGACAATAGCAATAAAGATATTGTTTACTGTTAGAACTCAGAATAATCATCTCTGTCTCCAAAAACAAGATAGATAGATAGATAGATAGATAGATAGATAGATAGATAGATAGATAGATAACAGAATGTGATAGTTAACAACAGAATGAGATAGATAATTAACTTAACAGAATGAGATAGATAAATAGTTGAAAGAAAGAGAGATAGATA
Organism: Acanthosepion pharaonis; assembly: GCA_903632075.3. NCBI lineage: Eukaryota > Metazoa > Mollusca > Cephalopoda > Sepiida > Sepiidae > Acanthosepion > Acanthosepion pharaonis. The sequence goes on along the minus strand of CAHIKZ030005473.1, from coordinate 434,810 downwards.
ATTAACAGAATGAGATAGATAGATAGATAGATGATTAACAAAATGAGATAGGTAGATGATTAAATTAACAAAATAAGATAGATAGATAGATAGATAGATAGATGACTATATACATAATGGAATGCATTATTTTTTCTTTCATGCACTTGTCAACCCAACGTTTTCTTTTACAAACCTTATTACGTACGATTTGACTAACATCCATCCAACAAATCAATCTAATTGTGTTCATTATCAATTAAAGACATACACACATACAGCACCCCTACTCTGATAGTGATCATCATCGCAATCATTATTTTTTTATATTATTATTATTTTAGTCTCATATTTCAGGAAATATAAGAAAAAACTTTCCACGCCTGTTTTCCCCGTTTAACCTAACGAGAGCGTGTGCAGTGTAGGGTAGTTTCATAAGAAATTAAGAAGACTGACTTCAGTCCAAGAATTGTTTGTCTCGTTCGTAAATTCCTAGTTAAGTCACGCGGTTAAATATTAACCTATTTAAAATTAAAGACTGAGTTTGAATTATGCATGCATTTTTTATTATCACTGTTAAAAAAAAAAAAAAACACTTTTTAGAGAAAATCAAATACAGGTTTAGTTTTTTGCCGTTTTTTTTTTTTTTTTTTAACGACCGATTTTTTTCCTTCTGTTTTGCAATGAACAGTGTGGCCGTGAAATAAAAGCTAAGTTTGTTTGGGGTTTAAAGAGATTATGAAAAAAAAAAACGGAAAAACAAAGGATTATTCACTTATTCAAATACATTTTTGCCACGTAAGTAAATAAAAAAAGTATTTTACCGTTTTAGAATTTATTGCTAGAAAAATATTTTTAGACTCAAAGATTTGAAGACAGATGAGAAAAGAAAGGGAAAAAAAACATCAAGTAAAATTGAAGTGTCCAAATTCGAAAATCGTACACCACGAGAACGACACTTTCCGATTTTTAGACCGCACTGCCCCAAAGGAAAATCTCTAGCAAATGGAAAAAAAGGCAAAATTAATCAGTTAAAGGTGTCAATAACTTATTTTTATCATCTTTTTAGTTTTCTGTTTCTTCTTCTTTTTTTGATGGACATTGTCTTTTCGTCTGTGAAATTTCAAGAAAGCAATTATTACTCTCGTCAGTGAAAGATATTTTTTATTTTAAAAAAGAATATTCACAATATGAGGTATCGTAAAATAAAACTGGCCACACGTTTATTTTCTCATCCATCCGTCTAACGGTGGCTCTGTCTGTCCATCCGTAAAAACAGGTACTGACTGTTTCTGCTGGCAATGGAAAGAGAACGAGGAAGTAAAAGATGGTTGGCCCTACACTTCTTTTTCTTCACAATGCCTATGCGCGTATGATGACAGTAAAGATCTAAACGATCGATATTTTTACCACGCTTCATATTGTGAATTCATTTGCAACAGTGAATTGATATTATTATTTGAAGAAACTTAATGCTTTGGAGTGGGTGAAATTATTTTTTATGAAAGAGAAAAACGTCTCTCTGCAAATGTGCAGCGTTCGTATTTTTAATCACACTAGAAAAAAATAAGAATTACATTATCGTGTACTAACAAAAACTAGTAGTAAAGTTAAAGATAAAAAAAAAAGTACCGTAAACAAGCAGGAAACTATGTGGATGTGATGGCATGTTTCCAGTACATTGTTTTATAAATTTTTTAACGGTAGTTTTTCTTGTTGGATGATCATCATAGTAAAAGCAACAAAAGGTAGGAAGCTGTGGGGAGCCATTATTGCCAATGTTCGGAAGAGATGTAGCATAGAGTAGAGAGTTGGTTTGTTTTTTTCCTGTAACATCAAAAAAAAATGTTTTTTAAAATAATTTTTATTATTCACACACACACACACACACAAAAGCGCGGCCCAAATTCGAATTAGAATTGTGAGGCTGGATGTTGCTTATAAATCAGGGATCTTAAAAAAAATAATCGTTGTGTCTCCAGCTCCTGTTTGATTTCCTTGTGAAAAAAAAAAAAAAAAAAAACAGAAATATAATCGCACGATTCTAGAAATGCAGACCCCCAACCCCCACTTAACTTCAGTTGAAAGGGCTCGGGTTTTGTACGCGATATCTAAAGTAAAACAGCATCACAGATTTTACTAGTATATGGGTATAATGATAGCAGTTGCTATGTATGACAAAATATTCAAGTCTTTGGAAATAATCTCTGCTATTGAGACGAAACAAATTACATTTTTATATGAAAAAAAATGTTTTTCACGATTTAAAGTAATTCCGATAATCATTTAAAAAAATGCTCATTCAGTAAATTTTCTAATCAATAATGCCATGTAGGCCTACTTGTTTTTATTTACCACAAGTTAAAACACCCTACAACCCCGCCATTATGTGCGTCACAGTCATGTGTCTGCAAGTTCATTAGATGCGTGTATCGCGGTATCGAGTTTTTTTTGTTTTTTGTTTTTTTTTTCAGTAATCAGGTTTCATAGATTTTTTCTTCTTCTTATAATTCTTCTTATGATTCTTCTTCATACTGTGTCCCTTCGGGACGTGAGTGATCATGGCTCTCTACAATTTCCTTTCCTTTGTAAAGTCTTAGTAAAGTTTGTCTTTTTGCTATCTCTCTTAATCCCTGTTCTATCAATACAAGTTTGTTAGGTAGGTCATGCACTGCACTCCCCTGTTCCTCTTGCCTTCAATCTGCCCTGTGAGTGTCAAATTTTCTAAGCCTTCTTTCTGCATTATGTTCCCTATTTTACTAGCATGCTGATATACTGATGTAAATAAGTATGGGATGTGCTATACTTTATGGGAAGTTTTAACAGTTATTTAAAATTTATATTTGTCTAATGTTCTCTCCGACTGTCCACTTTATATATAGTTTCAGTGACCCCAGAAATAGAAAAATCATGTTTTACTTAATAATTGGTCACAAAAAGAAAGACGCTAGCAATTTCGTCGATTGATTGATTCGTTTTCCACGAATTTTTCGAACCATTGCAGATTATTTACTGCTAGAATTTTTTTTTACATTGTAAAAATGTTATTTTTTTTTTTTTAGATAATAATGATTTTTAGTGATACAAGCCATACTAATTAAAATATCCCATAGTTGGTTGGGGGGATGAGAAGAAGATTCACACTTTTCCCAAGAGTATTTGCGCGTAAGTGTCTATAATGAACGTGACTGGATTTGGAACTCGGGTCTCCGATTAACAATTCTGAACCAGTATCCATTACAGCACTCACCCGCACATCCAAACTTACAGCTCCTGCCATTCCCAAGTGGTCATTCATCTAAGTACTGACCAGGATCGACGTTGTTTAACTTTGGTGAGGAAACGAGAACATATAACAATTTGGATATGCCAAAGAGATTCTATAAACTAATTCCTTGAAGTCAAAAGGCGAAACCTTATAAGCATGTATACGTTAAGAACAAATTTTGCCAGTCATCTAAAAGTATATTGTTATAATAGTTCAATTATATTATTGTTTATTGATGAATAATTTATTTTGACTAAAATTAGACTTTATCTAAATATCTATATATAAGAAAAATGATAGTATATATAAGTTTGGTTCTCGCCGCTGTTTCAGGCAACTGATTGAGATTTTAGAGCACGTCCTCCATGGATAAAGTGGGAGATTACTGTACAGTAATGTTCGCCTAGAATAGCAATCGAACATAAAATCATTTTAACTGTGTATATATAAAAAATACAATCATATTGATGAAAGCCTATACGTGTATATGTAAGTTTTATTCATTTATGTTTGAAGCTATGCTGTGTGAGAGTTAACATGCTCATCTCGGAAAAAAAAAACAATTCTCTAGTTAGTGAGTTCGATTCTTAATAGGAAACCACTGTATTCATATTGCAATAGTTACCAAGCTTGGCTCGAAGACCATTGGAATCCGCTTAAAGCTACCAGTGTTTTGAAGTTGATAAAAGTTTCCACTAGTGCGGCTCTGTGCCAAAAAGTGAATGATCTGTTTGGCTAGCCTACTTCCTAACCATTACATCACAACGTGGCAACGTTTATAACTAAACGTGCTTAGATTTGGCTGATTGTAGTTTCTTTGTATGCCAACCCTGCTTAGGCTACGAGATGTTAAATTTTGTAAGGAGCACCTATTGAGAAGCGAACTCACAACTCAATAGCAATGGCCACACTGAGCTTCACTAACCATTACTTCATGACGAGTTACCTACTAAACGTAGATTTGTGCTTAACTAAACAATGCTTAGTAAATAGTGATACTCGTGTGTTGTACGTGAATTTATTTATGAATGTAGAAATATGCTGACGAAACTTACAATACGAAAGTATAGGGACTTATAGGTCGACTAGTGAGCATATCTAAAAGGAAAAATCGTTTAACACTGTATGTATGTATGTATGTATGTATGTATGTATCTATCTATCTATCTATCTATCTATCTATCTATCTATCTATCTATCTCAGTCTATTCATATCAATGTAAGTCTTTTCTTTCCTATCTATCTATCTATCTATCTATCTATCTCATTCTTTTTCTATCTATCTATCTATCTATCTATCTATCTATCTATCTATCTATCTATCTCAGTCTATTCATATCAATATTTTTTCTTTCATCTCTTTTATCTATCTATTCTTTTTCTATCTATCTATCTATCTATCTATCTATCTCAGTCTATTCATATCAATCTAAGTCTTTTCTTTCCTATCTATCTATCTATCTATCTATCTATCTATCTATCTATCTCATTCTTTTTCTATCTATCTATCTATCTATCTATCTATCTATCTATCTATCTATCTATCTATCTATCTATCTATCTCAATCTATTCATTTCAATACATCTTTTCTTTCTATCTATCTATCTATCTATCTATCTATTTCATTCTTTTTATCTATCTATCTATCTATCTATCTATCTATCTATCTATCTATCTCATTCTTTATTATCTATCTATCTATCTATCTATCTATCTATCTATCTATCTATCTATCTATCTATCTATCTCAGTCTATTCATATCAATCTAAGTCTTTTCTTTCCTATCTATCTATCTATCTATCTATCTACCATGAATTTATCTATTTATAAGCGACTTCAGTATCCAAAACAATTGTTTTCTTTTGTTTCTAGCACCAAGGGTTTGTGTCCGAGCCGAGGTAAAAAAAAAAAAACCAAACAAACCCAAAAACTCGAATTTTCAATGCTGACGATTTGAACACCACTGAACCCTTCTCACCTTTAAACTTGGTGCACATGTTCTTCGTACCCAGTTACTTATAAAACCTTCGGTACCTACATAGTATGAATATCTGTCATAGACTCTCGTGAAATATCTATTATAAGAGTATTCCCACATCTTTTTACGATTTCATTATAAACCGAAACGCAACAAATTCTGATTTGTACCAGACTAAGTTTAGCCTAATAAGTATGCATTTCATTTGATTATGAGCAAGTATATATTCTTGCCTATATGATCACGTAGAATATGCATGTGTGAAAAGTTAATTTTCAATATATATTTACTCCGGTTAAGTCTGTCACAATGTCACGGCCTACAGGGAATCTAATTTAGATTCGAAAAAATAGTGTCGAGAGAAAAATTCGTCAGGACAGTGCAATAAACTAAACACATGACTTTAAAATGCATTAATTACAATGATATACATTTCCTGGTGACTATTTTGGTAAATCTTCGACTCCAGAAAAAAAAGCTAGGTTTTCTTTCGAACGCTGTTTTTCCCCGTGTTGTAGATCCACTTCTTTTAAAAGAATTCTTATGAACCATAAGAACGCAGATTTCGAACTCATTCTTTGTTCTTCTAATAGACTTCTATTCATATTTCTATTACTTTAAGCGTTAAGACTCTCGAATGCACAGGCCGGTAGATGTAATCAACATTGTTTTAAAAACGCAGAGATCCTCAAACACGTGGATCCACTAAAATATAAAACTTAAAGTAATAAGAAATACGAATGTATATGTACATGTATGTCAAAATATTTGTATTCAGAGAGTCTCATTGTAGGGTAATAGTTATACCCCCGATATATATATATATATATATATATATATATATATATATATATATATATATATATATATATATTACTATTATTATTATCATAAGAGATTATAATAAAACATGTTGAAATCGCTACACAAAAGTTTTCATGTTTCAGTACTATCATTGTACTTCTTCAGACGATAGTATTGATGATTAAATGATTTTTAAGGAAATTTAAAAACAAAATTTTACTTCTTTTCCAAAAGTTAAAAGCGGGAACATAAGGCCAAAATTAAAATTAAACTAGTGGGTATGTCTTGATTAACCAATTAAATGTCAAATCTACGCTAAATAGAAAAGTAAGCTCAGAGGGTGGAGGTGGGTGAGTTATTTTGTCATGCCATGATAAACCGGAACATAGACAGGCCATCATTGACGGTTGCGGAAAATAGAATCACGATACATTTGTCGCTTCACTTTAAACTCCCACACATGGCTGACTAGCTTGGTATAATGCCTATGACTCTCCAGTTTAAAAATACCTCTGGTTATAACATCTTTTCTTGAATGTACTTTCTGTGCATTCCACGTAGGCTTTGTTCTGCCCTCTGAAATTTTCCATCTCAGCTTTATAGATCATACTTGCAGTATTACAGTAACCATCTAACGGACACTTACTGTTATCCCTGCAATTGCAGGGGCAGATGTTGGTATCGTTACTATGTTCATCCGTCTTGAAATTCCTCGTATTGTGCTTCTTTATGATATTATCCATATTGCTAGCGCAGCAATAACTTAATTTTACCGTATTTTGGTTGAAGTTTAGGGAAAATGCTTTGTAAGCAGTATAAAAATATTTTTCCTATATTAGTTCTTACTTCTAAATTATATATATATATATATATATATATATATATATATATATCCCTCACCGATAGCACAACTCCGAGTTGTGCTATCTGTGAAGCGCAATCGTCAGGTTCTGATTAAAAATGTATATTTATTATTAATATAAATTATAGCTCCGTTATTACACACTGAGCACTATTTTGTTAGCACCAGCACGCAGTGTGCAATTTTATATATATATATATATATATATATATATATATATATATATATATATATATAAATATATATATATATTAGAAATCTTATATATAAGAAACTATACTCGCTCGGAAAACCTTCGGTATATTAATTTGCAAATAAACAAGCCAACAACAAAGGAAAAAAGAAAGGTATAAAAAAAGAAAGAACCAAGAACATGTACGTTAACAGAAAATAATCGTCCAGCATACTAGTTCAAGGCCCAAGAAATAAAACCCGATGCGAGTATCCAAAACAACTAAATAAAGGGGTCAATACAATGAGTTGAGTAGACCTAGTTAGAGAGCCAGACAAACCCACCAAGGTTTCACCTAAGCTGATCGGATTTAGTCACTCTCTCACAGACGCGACGTCGCCTCTCTCTGTCTTTTCTACAAATACTTCCATGGTAATTGCTCCGATGAGCTGCTTTCACTGGTCCCCAGACTCCATGAATTCAAGCGCCCTACGAGGCTGGCATCGCGCTCCCACCCTTACACTATAGAATCTTTTATATGTAGCCGTCTCTTCTACTCCAATAGCTTCATACCTCGCACCTCTCGCCAGTGGAACACCCTTCCCAATTACTGTTTCCCTGAAAGCTATAATCTCCAACTATTCAAATGTAATGTCAATCGACACCTCCAGTTACGTTGATCTACCCACTATCCCTCTCCTCATCCTTTCTTCTATCACTCCTATCCGCTCTCGCTCCAAATCTTCCGCAACCCCCTGCATCCTAGTGGCTTCACGCCTTGCTCGGGGCGTAATGCTTAATATATATATATATATATATATATATATATATATATATATATATATATATATCTGTTATCTATTCGCATATGCACATCAGGTAGGTGGCCAGATACCCTTTGTCCTTTTGCCGTAAGTGTCTAATTATCCAAGCTCCCTTCCTCATCTAAACAATTTAAAATGTCTCTTTCTGATTCTAAGTATAATTGTCCTTTTTGTTTCGATTTTCCTTAAAATATCTTGTTTGTTTACACAAACCCACCAAGGCATTCTTAGTTTATTTCAGTAGAACCACATTTAAGTTGCCTCTAGTTTTCACTTCATCTATTTTGAGAGCAATTCTTAGTTGGACTGAGGACTTTTCAGCACCCTTCAAATGTAAAAGTACTAGCAGAACATGGGAGTAGTGAGTTCAGTTCTTACTAGGTGCTTCAAACTTGAATTCTTGTCACAGACTAAATGTAATAATGTATCATTGTCTAAGCCTGTTCTTTGTATGTGGGCACGCGCGAGCGTGTGTGTGTGAGTGAGTGAGTGAGTGAGTGAGTGAGTGAGTGAGTGAGTGAGTGAGTGAGTGAGTGAGTGAGTGAAAAAGGGAGAACGAAATCTTTGAAACACAGTACAAAGCCTAAAAATACAGCAACCCAAAATAAAGCTCCTGGCCTTTTTCTCTGAAACGCGTAAATGTGACTGACAAAAGGGTGAAAAGAAGAACGGCCGGTAGAATGGAACAGGAAAGAGATCAAAAAAGAAAGAAAAACGTTCCAATGACGCAACGAAAGAGTAAAAAAAAAAAGAAAAGAAGACAGTAAATAAGAAAGAACGGAAGTGACGTCAAGTTCTGAGACGGGGTAAATACGGACAATGTTATTGTGATTGATTAAGCTTAGATTAGGGTCAAACTTTCGACACAGTACTAATAATCAACCAGAATAGCTCGTTAAGCACCTCACGTAGAGGCAAACTTCTTGGTTATGGCACAAGGACACATGTTTCGGTTCATACAGAGGATCGATTTAGTAATGGTCAACCAAACGAGCTCGTTATCTATTACCCAAACAACGCGGTGGTGCCTATAAATATGTGGACATGGATTGAAATTGCATTTTTTAAGTTGGCTCAGTTGTGTGTGAATAGGCGAGATCTGTTATGTGAAATTAGAACACACGTGGCCAGCTTCTTCAATTTTTTTCAACTATTATCATTTTGCAGTTCCCAAGATTATAACCCTATTTTAGATCGTTCAAATTTTATCAAAAGAGTCACTATCTATATGTTCCATATCTCTCTCTCTCTCTCTCTCTCTATATATATATATATATATATATATATATATAGAGAGAGAGAGAGAGAGAGATATCAGGAACATATAGATAGTGAAAACTTTTGATAAAATTTGAATGATCTAAAATATATATAATTTGAACGATATCATTTATATATTATATGTGCGGTACTTATTAGAAAGCGTGAAACCCAGGGTCACAAACATCAATCCAACCATATATATATATATATATATATATATATATATATATATATATATATATAAAGACAAAAGGGAAACTTTTCTTAGCCGACGCGTTTTGTTCTCTGATGGACAAGACAAATGTTAGGCTTTTATTTTGCAGCAAAAGTAAAAAATGTCGTTAGTTTTTCAAAAAGTTTTAAATTTAAGAACGCTTATAAATATACTTCAAGATAACTGAATATATTTATGAGCATTCTGAAATTTAAGAAAACTCGGTTAAGAAAAGGTTTCCTTTTTCCTTTAGTCATTATCTTGTTACAGATATATTTTTCATTATATTTGAATTATTGTATGTGTATGAATAAAGCACGAGACGGGAGTTAAGTTTTAGGGACTCTTTTATGTCAACAAATCCTTATAACAGTTTTTTTTTTTCTGAAAATGTACATTTTGTCAGCATATTTTATTTTTAAAATATCTAAAAGAAAGAGAGGATGTTCTCTCAAAATATAAAAGGAAAAACAAACTTTAAAAAATGTTAATTTTTTACTCTAGTCTTTATATAAGAAAAAAAAGACGAAACAGAAGCATAATTTCAGCAGACGTTTTGGTCCATTATTGAATGTGTCTTGCAGCATCATGCAAAGCATGTGAACAGGATATTGTGATGTATATTATAAATAAAGAGTTTGAAAACAGTAAGGAATTGTACTTGTCGAACGTACAAATAATAACCGTTTACAAAATCAGACTACGGATTTTACTGCATTTAAGATACATATTTACAACGAACACTGCCTAACCCTCGCCAAAATGAATAATTCTCCCTTCGTTTGCAGATTTCGTTTTGGCCTACTCCAGACTAATTAACAAACATTTTCATAGAATGTGTCTCACCAATTATTTTGCCTGATTTATTTATTCGTTTAGTGACATTTTCTGAGATATCGCAGAGAATAAAGACAAACCTACGCATACACAACTGTGTACCTCGTACCCTGGTATTAGCGGGTTAACAAAAGAGTTAATTGGTGTCACCAGTCCATTTTTTTTACGGCTGGCTGTAATGTGTCATCACAAGCTATGGGTTAAATAACAGGGCAGACTGGCAATGCATCGATTATATATAGATATACAGATATATGTCTGTACTTATGCATGCATAGAAACCGTTTTGCGCATGACATCATTGATATATATATATATATATATATATATATATATATATATATATATATAACTTTTATTAAAAAAAGCTTCGACAGGGATTTAGTTCGTAAATTGAGTACAGATATCATAAGTTCGTAAAATGTGTAGAGGTATCATAATTCTTATTAAAATTAAAATCACCTCTAATCTCTTGAATATACAGACATATATATATATATATATATATATATATATATATATATGATAAAAATATAGTTTTAAGGCATGCTATATTTATAAGTAAAAGTGCTCGATATCAGTGATAGATTTTATGTAAATATAAAAGTGGACACTGAAGTCAACACCGAGCGGCGACAGTCTGTTACATGCATGAATCTTTATTGCTTGAATATTGCGTTCAAGTATGAAACAGACTGTCGCCGCTTGGTGTTAACCTCAGTGTCCACTTTTACATATATATATATATATATATATATATATATAGAGAGAGAGAGAGAGAGAGAGACAAACAGACAGAGGTATTATGATCAGACAGACTGTTTTCTTTGCTGCTTGCATTTATTCCAATTGCGTCATTGTTACTGGCATGCCACAATAACTGACAATCGAAAATAGAAGACGAGCGAGTACGAGGCTAACGCTTCTGCCATCAATACTTTACCCATTAGTGTAAATAGTATTGTATCATTTTTACAAATGATACAATACTATTTAGTTTAGATAGATATAAACATACTGTTATATATATATATATATAGATATATATATGGATACGAATCAAGCAGATATGAATGTACGCGAGATAATCATGGAGAATTGTAGTTTAAAAACAGTAAAATCCACCTTGCTAACCGAAACGCTCCTCTGTGGCCCAATCGGTTAAAGGCACGTCAGGCTATATGATGGTTCCGTATAGGATACAGGTTCGATTCCTGTCGGAGGACGCATATTTTCTATGAAAATTTCTCCGACATTCAGGCCAGTAAATGTTAATAGTGTTTATTATAAACAGAGCATTTACTTAAACATTTGTATCGATAAAAAGAACGTATAAACATGAAAAATGTATTTATATATATATATATATATATATATATATATATATATATATATATATATATATGGTGAGAGATGAACGTATTGAGATAGATAAAATGTTTATGCTTCTAGCATTTTTCAATATATATTGATTTTTAACTCAGTGAGAGATACATAAATAGATGTAAACATTGAGATAGATAGATGTGAACATTTTTCAATATATATTAATTTTAACTCTAGCAATATTGCTATTTATCAAGCTTACATTAATCTGAAACAATACCATTAATCTGTGGCGCCTAGTGAGGATCGAATTATTTAAAGTATTATATATGCATACGTATCTAATCGCATGAATTTCGTAAAGATATCTTATAAAACTTGAGCGCTGAGTTGACATTTTTGTATGCTCTTTTCACAGACCGTTAGTGAGTTCGATTTTCACTGATAGCTCTGTGTATATTCTAAAAGCAAATGTTTATAAGATAGTGTTACAAAGCACTGCCTGAAAGAACACCCCCACCCCACAATCAGGGTCGGGTAGTCGGAGTCGGGGGTAGTATGCACGGGTCCTGAGATTACTCACACATATGATTTGATAGTGGTGAAGGGTTGTGCAGAACCAGTCACGCTTTTAGAAAGGATTGATAACAGAGAAACTGTGCACAGTGTACACCATGATGTCTCCAAAGAAACGTCCTCGTGCTTGAATTCAGAGTTTTACTTCTAGACTGGTTATTGATCAAGAGCGTGAGTGGCCCAGTCTTCTCTGATATTAAATCCAAAGCTCGGGAGATGGGCGAATATTTTTCTCAAGGGTATTTCAGACACTCTATGCATTAAACTACCAGCACATCTATCTATCTATCTATCTATCTATCTATCTATCTATCTATCTATCTATCTATCTATCTATCTCATTCTGTTCATTATCTATCTATCTATCTATCTATCTATCTATCTATCTATCTATCTATCTAATATCGTTTCTGATGCTGCCCAGCTTGCGTTAAATGTTACACATGACGTCACCGTAAATTATTTCAAACTTTCAACTTTCCCAAAACTATCATGATGTAAACGATTGGATTTTGCTTACCACATAGAGACCACGTTGGTTCTTGAACAATGTTTAATCACAATCCACAATACAATAAAAAATTAGACAAAATATGTCGGTTCTTTTTAATCAAACTTGTTTCGACGAATACTTGCTGCATAAATATAATTATCTATCTAGTATACACACACAGATGCATATATATATATATATATATATATATATATATATATATATATGGATGAAGTCAAAAGAAAAATATTTCCATATCAACATTTTTGTCGAGAAAGTGCTCAATAAAGAAATAGTCAATAAATAAGGTTCATCTGACTTCAATAGATTCATTTGACACTGATGAGAAGTACATCCAGAAAACTTTGAAGTGGATCGAATGATAAGTTATTTGAACTTTTTTTTAATTTATTCACTATATATATATATATATATATATATATATATATATATATATATATATATATATAAGGTGTGTGTATGTGTAACGAATGTACGGCCGCAATTTTCGACGGATTTACACCAAAATTTACATGCACATGCTCCAAGTTAGCGGAAAGGCCAAGACCGACTTTGCATTTCCCAACTCCCATCGATAATGGAAATAATCGATTTTTTCATGCTTCTACGGCAGTTTTCATGTAGTTTGCGGTCATTTTGTACTGGCCAGAGTGAGAGTCAACAGCTGACTGACACGTATGTTAACTAGCATGCTAGCATGCAAAAAAAATCGATAGCTGCATTCGTCAAAAGTGGGAAAAATTTAAATCTGCATGGCACTTTACTCCAATTGGCTCATTCGTTTGCTTAAACTTAACGTTGATTCTGATTCCGCAGAACTAGGTTGGGTGTGAAAAAGTATTTGTTGTTAACATTCTTTTTTCATTCGGTTTTTCCAGTTACGAGTCCTTTTTTTTTTAAAAGCTAATCGTTTTGGGTTCATTTTGTTTAGTTCTTTTTTTGTAACAGATTTAATGTTTAGTATAGAGCTTAGAAAAAAATCGCAGTGTGAGATAGGCAAGAAGTAATGCATGTAGCAACATCAGCACGGCAAAGGGCACTCGTTTAAAGGCAAGGAAGGGCAAAAATATTTTAAGTCAAGTGATAGCGATTGCTGTATGAGTCGTGCGATTTCTGAATCAAGCACGGGCAACGCCGGGCCATGCTGCTAGTATATATATATATATATATATATATATATATATATATATATATATATATATTTCCTATATATTCCTTCATATGATATCAATAAGTAAAAAATACTTTTATACATTATTCCGATACTGATCTTTTAGTTGCCATTAGTTTTGTTTCATATTTAATTTGCTTCGATATTAAAATTTTCATGAGATAATTTTTACATAGGTAAACACATTCGAGAAAAGACAAATCTATTTCTTGATCGAATAAACAATGTGGAAGACTTAGAAATAGGATGTTTGCTTTTTTCTGTTCCTTTTTATTTTTATTGTTCGCCAGGAACAGAAAAGACTACAATAAGCAAATGAATGAAGAGAGGAAACAGAATTTTCGATACTGTCATAGGTTACCTGTTCTTTTTGTACTGTTCAGATATTGAAACTTTTGTCACGAAAATATTGAATAACAAAGATGAAAATGCTACATTGTTAGCAGAAGAATAATGAAACCATACAAGAGACAGAGATAAATGGAAAGAGAAAAAGATTTAGATAAAGTAACTTTGGGAAATTATAGACAAAGATTTTAATACGGTATATATGGAAGAAAGATTGTGCTGCGCCTATCTTCGAAATAAATTGTCGTTTTTTTAATCTCATTGTTTCTTAAATGAAATCTTAAGCACATGAACAAGAAAGTAATATTTGACAGATTATAAGCCGAAAATAGATAGATAGATAGATCTTAGATAGATAGATAGATAGATAGATAGATTATGAACGGTCTGTGATTGAATATTGAGAGAGATTGATAGATAGATTCATTGATAATGAACAAACGGAGATAGATAGATAGATAGATAGATAGATAGATAGATAGATAGATAGATTATGAACGGTCTGTGATTGAATATTGAGAGAGATTGATAGATAGATTCATTGATAATGAACAAACGGAGATAGATAGATAGATAGATAGATAGATAGATAGATAGATAGGTTATGAACAGTCTGTGATTGAATATTGAGAGAGATTGATAGATAGATTCATTGATAATGAACAAACGGAGATAGATAGATAGATAGATAGATAGATAGATAGATAGATAGATAGATAGATAGATAGATTATGAACGGTCTGTGATTGAATATTGAGAGAGATTGATAGATAGATTCATTGATAATGAACAAACGGAGATAGATAGATAGATAGATAGATAGATGGGTTATGAACAGTCTGTGATTGAATATTGAGAGATTGATAGATAGATTCATTGATAATGAACAAACGGAGATAGATAGATAGATAGATAGATAGATAGATAGATAGATAGATTATGAACGGTCTGTGATTGAATATTGAGAGAGATTGATAGATAGATTCATTGATAATGAACAAACGGAGATAGATAGATAGATAGATAGATAGATAGATAGGTTATGAACAGTCTGTGATTGAATATTGAGAGAGATTGATAGATAGATTCATTGATAATGAACAAACGGAGATAGATAGATAGATAGATAGATAGATAGATAGATAGATAGATAGATAGATTATGAACGGTCTGTGATTGAATATTGAGAGAGATTGATAGATAGATTCATTGATAATGAACAAACGGAGATAGATAGATAGATAGATAGATAGATGATATGGGTTATGAACAGTCTGTGATTGAATATTGAGAGAGATTGATAGATAGATTCATTGATAATGAACAAACGGAGATAGATAGATAGATAGATAGATAGATAGATGATAGATAGATTATGAACGGTCTGTGATTGAATATTGAGAGAGATTGATAGATAGATTCATTGATAATGAACAAACGGAGATAGATAGATAGATAGATAGATAGATAGATAGATAGATAGATAGATTATGAACGGTCTGTGATTGAATATTGAAAGAGATTGATAGATAGATTCATTGATAATGAACAAACGGAGATAGATAGATAGATAGATAGATAGATAGGCAGGTTATGAACGGTCTGTGATTAAATATGAACAAATTGAGTGAGATTGAAAAATAGATCCATTGATAAAGAACAAACTGAGATAGATAGATAGATAGATAGATAGATAGATAGATAGATAGATAGATTTTGCTTACATGCTTTCGGAACAATATGAAGAAAACTCGACCGACAACCTCCACTCATATCGGTAGCCTGCATTGTAGGATATTATTGATGATGTTGGCCAAATATTGATCGCCTCTGTATTAGTCATCACAGACCAGAACACATTCAACACACACGAGAGCGCACACAGCGCACCGAAGATAGTCACATGGCTACACACAACAGAGTTGAGCCTACACAACACACCGCATGCACATTACAACTCATGTATTTGGGCTCGTATCGGTATGGGTGAGTCTTACCACAATATTATACAGGCATTCATGTTGACAAATGTAATACAAAAAAAAAAAAAAAAATGGTGTAAAGCTTTGATGGAGATCGTTTCTTTTGTGTTGAATATTGTTTAGTACTTGTTATTTTAATTTTTCTTTAAGCAGTTACGGTAATCGTAAGGGTTAAACTAGTTTTTAAGATTATCCTGAAAGACATGATTCACAGTTTTTGTATCGCAATTTATTGTTCTTTAATTTGCATTAATAGATAGATACCGAGATTATATATTAACACACATCACTCACATCCTTAGATACACACCCTACACACACACACACACACACACACACACACACACACACATATATATATATATATATATATATATATATATATATATATATCAAATCGGTATCACCCCAAACAAGGCAGTACAGCTATTAGCACGCAAGGAGTTACATGGTTTGGAGGAATTAGGAACAGAAACTTATGACCATAGCACGTTGAAACGCCGGTTTACTTACGATCACCGAAGTTAAGCAACGTGGAGCCAGATTAGTACTTAGATGGGTAACCGTGTTGTAAGCTTGAGTGTGTGATTGGCATAATAGATAACGGCTCGGAATTAGGAATCAGATATCCGAGTTCCAATTCCAGTCGGGTTCATTATATTCACTTACGTGCAAATGCCCTTCGGAAAGGTATGAATCCATCCGTTCACCCCCATCTATGAATTAATTAGTACGATTTATATCATTAATCATTATTATCTCCGAAACTTCTTACAATCTAAAATATTTTCTGACTTCAAATAGCCTGCAAATAGTTGATAAGCAATAAAAAAATAAATACATACACACACATATATATATATATATATATATATATATATATATATATATATATATATATAAAATGTGAGGGTGATGTCGATAGCGCTCATAATGAAAAATCGTAGAGCAGAGTTCGAATTCCAGTCAAGTGAGGAAATGTATAAATCCATCTCTTTGTCTCGCCCTATTCAGATGTGCGGTTAGTCTGGCTATTTGATTTTAAGAACTGAGCTACTGGGCCCTCATACAACGGAAGAGTTTATTATATATATATATATATATATATATATATATATATATATATATATATAAAAAAATAAACATATAATTTTAAAGGATTCTATATTTATGAGAAAAATGACATTGTGACAAAACGTCTATTTTATACTTAAAATCTTGATGGCTTGAATATTGCGTTCAAACATGACACATGACTGTCGCCGGTATATATATATATATATATATATATATATATATATATATATAGAGAGAGAGAGAGAGAGAGAGACAGACAGACAGACAAGGCCATTAATCTGAGGTGCTTAGCGAGGATCGAATTATTGAAAGTATTATATATATATGTATCTAATCCCATGTATTTCGTATACATACTTCATAAACCTTGACCGCAGCGCTGACTTTTTTATAAGATCTCTTTTCGTGTACCGTTAGTGAGTTCGGTTCTCACTGAGCGCACTATATATGTTCTAAAAGTAAATACTGATAAGTTAGCAGGGGTTACAAAGCATTCCCGCCCACACAGTCTTCAGCACTTCCCGGTCGGGGGATCGGTGAACATTAGTGAGTCCTCTAGTCTCCTGCTAAACTAATTACGGACACGGAAAAGAAATTACAAAACCTTTTACAGAAGGTAGCGAAGGAGAGCAAGAAGAAAGGACTAAGCATAAACTACAAGAAGACAGTATGCATGGTCATCAGTAAAAAGATGAACCCGAAATGCGATTTACAGGTTGGGGACACTAAAATCAAGCAGGCGCGGAAATTTAAATATCTAGGAAGTGTTCTGACAGAGGACGGTATGTGTGACACTGAGACGTATTGGTATGGCCAAAGACGCATTCCAAAAGTTAGGCAGATTATTACAAGACAGGAGGATTTAGTTGGTAAAAAGAAAAGATTACTGAACTGCTACGTGATATCTGTCCTCTTTTACAGCAGCGACGGTCTCCTCAAAGATGAAGAAGAGGATCGAGGTAACAGAGGTATGGGTCTACAGAAGGATGCTAAGAATACCATGGACTGAGCGTGTGAGCAACGATGAAGTTTTGGAGAGGATGCAAAGAAGGAGGAAGCTTATACTTAATATCAGGAAAAAGCAGTTGAAATTTCTGGAGAAAAGAGGGCTTGGAAAATCTGATACTCACAGGGCGAATAGAGAACAAGAAGGACAAGGAAAAGCAAAATGTGACATGCTTAGCGGTCTTAAGCAAGTGGATGACAAAACAGGGTTTTGGAGAAGAAGCAAAAGGACAAAATATATTGAGAACTACAAGGGATAGGAGAAAGTGGAGAACCATGATCGCCTACGTCTTGATTGGACACGGTATATAAAAGAAGACTCTTATACTTACAGTTACAAGTTAGTCTTTTACGACGGATAGTTCGTGTGAGATTTTATGTCTTGTGTCAGAATTGTATGGAAATAAATATAGCTTCGTATCGGCTATACTTTAGGCATAGAAAGCGTAAAGCAGTTCTTCTACGAGTCATCACTTATGCTAGTAACAAAGAGAAGAATCTAGTTAGCGAATAACACGCTTGCCAAGAATATGCATTGACAAACATTCAGACATCCGCCCAACATGGTATCTTATTCTGTTATATTTACTTCGTATAATTGAGCGTTTCTTTCTTCTTTTTTCTTGGTGAAATTCGCGTATTTTTTCTTCCTAGCAGCAATTGCAACTTTTCAGCCAATGGTACCGATAACGCGGAACTTAGTGAACATTACATCAATTGCATAAAAAGTTGTTTTTTTTTTGGGGGGGGGGTATCAGTATCCACCCACCCCAAGCAAGGCAGTACAGCCACTAACAAGCAAGAGGTTACAGTGTGCGGAGGAATTAGGAACAGAAACATTAGTTATGAGTAGAAAAATAAAGGCGTAATCAGGAGGACTGTAGATAGCGATTAACATTGCATTTAAATTTTTGCAGATTAAAGTTGGTTGGAACGCATGGGGCCAGAAGGGAGTTCCACAGACGAGAGGTGCGAGAAAAGAAACTGTCAATACAGAAACTACGACTACAGATCAGGATCAATAATATTGCTGATTCATCTTTGGATTTTATCAAGGATCTCCAGATAAACAGCTGGGGCACCGGACCATATATGGCAGCAATATTCTAAGCATGGACGAATGGTAGACTTATAGATATGCAAGATAGATTCCAGAGAGAAAAATTGCCTCGGCCGGCACAGTGAACCGACTTAACAGATAACCTAGGAATGGATTCAATATAGTCTTTCCACTTTAGATGGGATTAGAACGTTAGCCCGAAAAGACATTTTCTTGGAGGGTAGTATCAGCCATGCTGATGGAAGTCAGAGAAGGGTCTCTCAGATGATTGATGAAGAGAAGTTTAGTTTGGAGGCGTTAAAATTGACAAGGTATCTTTTGCCCCAGTTAACAACGGACGAGGTCATTTTGGACATCAGCCTCCATTTTAACCTTGACTGAAGTACTATTGGGACAAGAGTAAATGGTAGTCTCGTCAGTGTAGATACTAAGTTGAAAGCTGATGTCACCAGGAAATGTTAATGAAGATTAAAAACAGCGTAGAACCAAGGATGGATCACGGGTGGGGGGTCACTTTAGTACGAAAGAATGTAGAGATGAGTGGCCGTTAAAGACAACTTTCGTTTCATGATTTGATAGGAACGATTGGATCAGCTCATAAATGTGCCCGAAGATCCCGTAATTCCTGAATGCTAGATCGTGCCCAATGCTACAGCCCTGGCTTCACCGTTATCTAGAGCATAATAAACTCTTTCTGTAATTATCGTCAGCACTTTAGCAGTTGACCTGGAAAAACGAAAGCCGTATTGCTTGTCTGAGAATAGGATCTGCCATGAGAGATGATGAACCAATTCAGTATTGAATACGGCCTCTAGGAGCTTCCCCCCAAAAGATGTAGAAGGCTAATAGGCCGATCGTTGGATACGTCGTCGGTTCACCAGAGTTCTTGAAAACTGAAACAACAGACGATGACTTCCAGCAGGTATGAAAGCAGAAGGCAACGAGGAATTTATTATACGGTTTAAAGAGAACAAGAGCTAGTTCGAGAGCACACATCTTAATGACTATTACAGAGATACCATCGAGTCCACATGCTTTGTGGGGATCAATGTTAGTGATGATTGCAGAAAACATGGAAGAGGTTAGATGCATATCACTCAACAGAGACTCGGTTCTAAGTGGGAAGTTAGGCAGGGATACTTCAAGTCAGCTGTATCAGCGGAGGATGATAACACCTCAAATCGATTGAAGAGGTGGCGAAAGAGAACTCGCATTTATTTAGTACTCTATTACAAAGACGACAGTAATCACAAAAGACGTTTTTAGAGGCTATGCGGTGTCTCATTCTCTCAGCAAATAGTGCCTTATTTGTTACGGGCAGTAGCATATAGGCCCCTGTTATGACGAGAGCTGTCACGCTGGTATATCCGGAAATAGTGGTTCCTGTGTGCTATGGCGGCCAATCATACTGGTGTGAACCATGGAGAGGATTGCGGTTTCACCTGGTATTTCCGAGAAGGGATGAAATCGTCCATGTCAGCTTTGACACAAGAAGAAACTTCAGTTGCGCAATTTTCATTTGGGAGGTTGAATACGTCAGTCCATGGAACGTCACAAATATCATCTCGGAATGTGTCCGAATCAACATGCTGGTAACGGAAAGAGGTCTTACAGATAGGGGGTTCCTGTTTAATGATGCTTGGAAGGAAATATCAAAAGCTACCACAGGTCTGAGTTATCTAGAGGTCAGTATTGCAAAGCTGGCAAGAGCGAGGAGAGGAGGTAAGAAATAGAGCCAAAAGAGAAATCTGTTGCGCGGTTTGGTTAGAGAAACGAATAGGAAGGCTACAATTTTGAGCGAGGGATTGAGCAATGGAAATATATAATGTCTGTATACTGGTAACATCAATACCTTTTGAATGATTCAGTCACGTGTCCTGGTAAGCATTAAAGTCACTGAAATAAAGATGTTCCCAGATGAATGGAGAGAAAGTCCCTTTTCTCTTCTCTCAGGTATTGTGTATGATATACAGCAGTTTTCGGAAGAGGGCGGGGAGTGATAAATGAAAAAGAGCTAGTTGACAGAGTTTAGTAGCGAAAGACGGAAGCACATAAAAGAGTAGTCAACGACCTCGGGAGACAATTCCCAGGCCATCGGCGGATTATCCCGGATGTAAACACCAAGGCCATTCATGTGAATGCATGAATCTTTTCGGCAAAGGGGAAGATAGCCTGGAACTAAGAATTCATTGGTTGCAATGGAAGAATTCAAGTTGGTTTCACAATGGGCAAAGATATCTGGCGACCGTTCAGGAGGGCGATTCTACACTGCAGAAGTTAGAACAAATACCGCGAATATTGAAGAAAGAAAGATTGAGGTTGAGGGTAGGTGTTTTTGTGTTAGCTGGTTTGGTTTTCTTTCTTTTTCTTTAAGATATAACAGTGCACGTGTTTCGGCTTTTTGTCTTATCACCCCAACTTTACAAGGACTAGAACCCGTAATAGTCCCGGAAGCACCAGTTAATACTATCTAAGAACAGGAAAATGAAATCTAATTCCAAAGAATCTTCTTTTATGTGACGTTGCCTTTGATAACGTAAGCGATCAAAACTCTCCACAACTTCCTATCTGTTGCTGCTCTTAGTAATGTTTGTCTTTCTACTACCTCTCCCAGTACCCCCGTTCTACAATCTGTTTAAACAAACTTGTTAGGTCGGTTACTCGATGTTTCTTTCTGCCTCCCATGCCTTCAATATGTCACGTGAATGTCATTCTCCAAGCCCAGAAATTTCGGTTGTCTCTTTCTGGTTCTAATTTTGTGTCCATTTATGATACCATTTTCTTTAAAACTTTCTCGTTGTTCACATACTCCGTCCATGGTATTCTCCTGTAGAACCACATCTCAGTTAACCCATATCTCCTGTTCATCAGTGAGAAAATTAATCAGCAATCATTTCTATATATAAGGATGAATATTATATTACTGGAAGGCACGGTGGAGTAATGGATAGCGGCTCGGATTGAGGAATCAAAGAGCTGAGTTCGAATTCCAGAATAAATCCTCTTCTTCCCCCTCCTCCGCCAGCTCTGGGTAAATAGCAGGACAGACCGGGTTTTATAGCCTTGGATGGCAACTAGTCTAGTGCAGAAAGAAATGGCAACTTACTGCGAGAGAAAAAATCTGTCTCGTCAGTCATATATCGAAAGATACATGATCGCCTAAGCGTGTATCACGCATGACGTATAACTGATGTTACCGTTCAACACCCTTTCCTTTGTTGTCTAACAAAGTCCCCTCTTAACACTGTTTGGCTTTTAGAAGGCATCCCTTCGATAATCCTACACGTTTTCGGACTTCAGTTTCACATTTTCTGTCCTTTATTAAAACTCTACCTAGATATTTTAATCTTGTTTGATCTTGATTTTGGCATCTCAAATTCGTAGCTCGCATATTGGGCTCTCCGTCTTTGCTGACGACCACCGATTCCGTCTTCTTAGAATTGATGGTTAGTCCTTTCTTCCCGCCTTCTTTTTCTAATATTTTTAAAGATCTATCTCAAATGATCATTAGTGTCTATTGTGGGTATACTTTCATAAAAACGTTACAAAAAAACTTCTTCGTCTAAACAAATATGCTAATCAACAATTAATCATTAACTTTTTTTTTTTAAATCAATCAATTTAATTAAAACACAACAGTCAACTATGTTACCACGATAAACTGCTGGTCTTCATCTGAGTTCAAATACTGACTAGGGGCGCCAGTGGAATAAGCCCTATGCAGAGTAACGTAGATTTTACAAATATATGAGCCTGTGTTTTGATGTTCGTTAGTAAATTTGAACAAGGTCTTTATTTTTGGACTTTACGGTAAAATATGCTGGAAACATTACCCATACAACCTGCTTAAGAAAGTTAAGAGATAATGAAACCTGGTCAGTACTCTGGTGGGTGACTTCTTAGGGACGTCAGATTCTGAAAGCCAGAGAAAGCCAAGGGGAGTAAATATACTATGAGGATGAGTTTCAGGATTGTCCCACACTATGACAATAGCCTACTGGATTTAAGCGTTGGTTCATGACATAGCAATTGTGAGTTCAATCCCTGAACTGCGTAGTACTCACTTAAACAGTGTAAACAGGGCGAGCAATAACTCAGCAGTTCTAAAAGTAAGAACTAGACGAGATATCTGTAAACATGCTCAGCGGAACGAGGACAATCTCCACATCCCCAATAGATTGAATAAAGGATTCAGTTCAAAATTCCCTGAAGGTTACCCGGCCCAAGAGACACATATGGGAAGGCAAAACGACTGAAATAACAACACAAATAAAGAAAATAGTCCGAATGTAAATAATGATAAATCCTTATCCCCTAAACTTATACAACGTTATTAGTTAAAGAATAGGCATCTTTACGAAGTGAGCCACAGCCAAGTACTTATATATTATAAGGCAACGTCTGTATGGATTTTTTAAGGAAAAAAAAAGGTAGTGATTAAAATGAAGTGGAAGAGTTTGTTTGCTTGGTATAGTCGTCTGCTTTTATTTCTATTTTTGTTCATTCTGTTTGAAAAATAATTTCGGTCATGTCAAGTCAGGACTATAAAATTTTATTCTTTCTTTTTTTGAGTGTAAAAATCTATTTTATGGTGTAAAACTTGGTCACGCAGCCTGATCTCTTCCGATGATGACATATTCCGTTGTCATGGAAACGGGGAATATTATTCGGCGCCAATAAACAAACATAACAAAAATATTTACTTAGTAAATAATGAGACCAGGTTGCTAATAAATTGTGTTTTATTTCATTTTGTTTTGTATTAACTTTCTTTTAATATTTTTGCTTTTAAAAATTTTAAAAGCAGAATTCTTTCTTGATGCGACAGTAAAGTTTGCTGTGTAGATAAAACTCCTAGATTTACGCAGAAAATCAATTGCAAATTTAATTAATCAGTTAATTAATCAATATGGAAGACCAATAAAATCTATAGTATACAAGAAGAATTAATTCTCTGTCCGTCACACACTGTCTGTATGCGACTTTGCGTGTACGAATGTAATGTCTATATGTATATCTGTGTTGTGCGTGAGTGACTTGCATGTACTTGTACTATTTAATGTATACACAAGCACACGACATATGCGCATAATTTGACTGAGTTTGAAATAAAACATTAGAATAATGCATTTCCATTTGACACAAACTGGACAACCTCTGCCCTGGACGAGCCAAAAAATCGTAAATTTGGAAACAAAAATTTATTATATTTTATTGAACGTTTCGGAAATTATTCGGTAACCAGTAGAATTATTTTTATTTAAATTTGTAGAAAAAAAAGGGGCTGGAATTAAATTAAACTATACACACATATACATAAAATTTGAATGAAATTGAAGTGGGCATCGGTGTCGAGAGTCCTAATTTCCTTTCCTTTCCGGTATCAACCTATGGGTAACAGGAAAAGAGTATAAGTCGAAATATGCAACCCCTTAAAGTTATTTTTACGACTCCTTCTGGAAATAAAGTGGATATTTTCTAATAAATGCAGTATTTTAAATGGAAAAAAAAAACAGTTTAGATTCGAAATTGATCATCTTTTCGTCATTGAGTAAAGGTAAAACAAAGAAACAGCTGAAATTTCTAGAACATCTAATGAGAAAAGAAGGCAAATTTTACACTCACATGATACATTGAAAGCAAAATCTACCGCAAAGAAAAGTTGGTTCTCTGTGTCGCGCTAAAAAGTTTTTCTCGCCCAAGTCCACCCTTCAAATCTATAAATCAGCCATTGACCCTTGCATGGAATACTGCTGCCATATATAGTCTGGAGATCCCGCTGTTCGTCTTAGGGTCCTCGACAAAATCCAGGGACGGATATGCAATGTGATTGGCTCTGATCTGGGATCTCATTTATAGTCGCTCTCTCACAGACGTGCCGTCGCTATCCCTCTGTCTTTTCTACAAATACTTTCACGGTAACTGCTCCAACGAGCTACTTTCGCTGGTTCCCAAACTGCATGAATTTAAAAGTGCAACTAGGCTGGCATCTCGGACCCACCCTTTCGAAACTGTTAAATGTAACCGTCTCTTCTACTCCAATAGCTTCATGTCTTGCACTTCCTGTCTGTAGAACTCCCTTCCTCTTACTTGTTTCCCTGAGAGCTATAATCTCCAAATATTCAAATGCAATGTCAATCGACATCTCCGGATGCCTTGATCTATTCCCCGTCCTTTTCTTCATCTCTTCCTCTAACACGCTTCTTTACTCTTGCTCCCACTAACACTTTGCGTGCTAGTGGCACTCCCGCCTTTCTTTGGGGGTGAGAAGTTTAAAATAATAAAAGCAAGTGAAATAGCAAGTAACCTAACGAGTTTAAATAAATGGATGGCAAAACAAGGATAAAGAAGGATGGTAAAGGGGAAAGGTTTCTTAGACTAACAAAAGACAGAATGTTGTGGAGAGCTGTTGTGGTACGATCCACCTAATTTACATAGTGGAGTACCGACCATATAAATATGGGTTGGTACCGGGAAGACGAGGGGTGTAACAAGAGATCCAATCCAGAGACTCTGCCCGACTGCGATTAAGTCAACCCATTCTACAGGAACAGTCTTCCCAAGAATATACCAAAACTAACTGTAAATATTGTGTACCTTTTCCTTGTTTCAATACATTTTGTTTACGTACATTTTGTGTTGTATTATTATTATTCCATGCTTATCCAAGCTTCAACAAGAGCCATAATCGCCCACATACTGAAGGGACATGGCACATAAAAGAATAGGTCAGTGTTAGTGCGTTCAAATTAAATAAATGCTAAAACCTTCACTGATATCTTATTTTAATAACCACAAGATATGTTCCTTTATCCACTGCCTGAGTCACGTGGTATCAACCCCAGAATATAACTGGCGTCACGCATTAAGTAAACTTGGTGATCGCCTAGAGCTCTAAAATCCTTATAAAGAGAGCTACTTAATGTGTACTTAATGTGTACTACTTAATATATTGTAGTTATCCGGTTAATCTGGAATTATCTTGCGCAATTACTTTATCAAAACCTGTTGAACAGGGTGTAGTAGGTGCATATTCGGGGGCAGATCTCGGACGTTGAGTAGCTTGGCTTTGACTCTGCCTCAGAAATAAACAATTAAGTTTTATTTAATAACGGTCTCAAAACGTATGTCTACTGTAGATGGTAGTTCTGATATGTAAAAAAAAAGCCGTAAAGTATTACCTTTTAGTGAAAAGGTACCAGTTCTCTATTTGATAAGGAAAGAAAAGAAAACGTACTTATGATTGACGATAAGATCAAATCTTTTATCAGTCACGTAACATTTACTGCGTTAGATGTTATAATAACTCTGTTTTATTATTACTCATTGTTGTTAATCTCGTATTGTGGCTCATAATCGCCAGTAAGATTAAATCTTCGCATGATATTTATTACGGTATATTGTCATAATTGTTCTTTCTTTTACTCTATCGCTCATCCAACATGAAGCTCAAGAGTCACTCAAGGTAAAAGCTTACTGTAACAAGGAATCGGGTCAACTCGATAAAAGACTCCGAGTTGGTTGTATGTGGTGCTGTAAACACCGGGAGTTGCATCTTCTTCCACAACGGGCTGTTGAGAGAAAACATTCTACTTACAATAGGTGGCGCTGATTATTTGCATATGAACGATACTGGGCAGACGAACACAGTGAATGGGGTTGATTATGGACGTAAGAAAAGCAGATTATGAGGGTATGTAGGATAAAGGATGACCCTAGACTTGAAGAGGACGGGGTAGCATACCTCATGGTCGTCTGTTTCCTAAAGCAGTGGCATTTGGTAAGAAGCTGTCAGAATGGAACTTACTTCTTCCAAATGAATACGATCGGAAGGAGTGTGGTTCACCTCTCGGCACATGGCGAGTCTTAGCTTTAAAGCTCTCAACTAGTGGAACTAATGAATTAACCTCGTCAGAACATTTTCTTTTGAAGTAGCAACAAGCTTGCGAGCTTGTGTCTGTGAAAAAATGGCTGTAGGGTGGAAAATATTGTTATTGTTGTAAATCTCATTATGCAAGTAAAACCTGGGGTAAGAAAGAATCTTCCATTGGCCGCTTATTTATTAAAGTATATTTTTATAATTGTTCGATTTTATTATTAACTAGCAGTAGAGCCCGGCGTTGCCCGGGAATGTAACAGTAAGAGATAGATCAAGTATCGACCATCATAAAGACTGAAAAATAAAATTGACAAAGATTATTGTTTAAGGTTGACGAACACACATGTCTTAACTAGTTTTTTTTTTTTTACGAATTGGTCAAACCCAAACTCAAACAAAAACATTGTTTTCAATCGTTATGATCCTATCGATTCAATAGAATTTTATTATAAACAATTGTCTTGTAAATGGAATTTTTAATGCATTCTGAATGTAAAAATAAAGAAAAAAGGTGTGCAAGACAATAAGAAACACTACCTGCCAAAAAAAGTGAAGTTTTGTTGAAATCGGTTGAAAAATGTAGGAAATCTGATCCCATATATAAACGAACACACACACAAACAACCTGGGTTTTATAATAAGTATAACTCGATATGAGTTGTCCCCCTTTCATTCTGGTGACAGAATCGTGTTTTATCGTGTTTTCAAATTGATTTCGTGCAAAAACAATTGTGTTTTTCCAATTTTTGGCGCTGTCAGAACCACCGCAAGATAATTTTACGCAGTCCTGTGAAGTTTTGTTGAAATCGGCTGAAAAATGTAAGAAATCCGATCCAATATATAAACGTACACACACACACACACACAATCTGCGTTTTATAATAAGTAAGATTATTGTTGTTAATTTCTTATTGTAAGTAATAAGATCTACAGTAAGAACGTATCTTTCATCTGTCACATAAATGTTATCAATATATTATTAGAATTGTTCTCTTAGTTATTGTTGTTTATCTCACTCTTGGGGGCCTTGTGTCTTACTAAAATGTAATAAATATTGATAATGTCGTCAGTCGTTGACAAAGATGAAAAGTATAGATTTAAAATCTCGACAATATCTTCCAGCTGAAGTAGCGATTTGTTGAAAGGAGCTTTTAAAACCTAATTGAATAAAGTACATTAAAAAAAAGAAATAAAATAAACGATAAAAATTGCCAGCTGCTAATTTGGTATAAATTCAAGCCTGGCTTTGAGTACCATTTTCACGCTAGTTGACATGACTGATAATTGATATTTTGTATCTACACGTTTATTGATAAGAAAAGGTAGTGAAGAAAAAGTGACAGGCAAACAGATAAACATAAGAGAAAACGAACGAACGAAAGAAAGAAAGAAAGAAAGAAAGAAGAAAGAAAGAAAAAAGGAAAGAAAGAAAGAAAGAAAGAAAAAGAAAAAAAAAAAGACTGACTCTTGTCAGAAAGAGAGAAAGACTCAGAAAGACTAAGAAAAATAAAATAAAAATATTTCAGAAATAAAAAGTAAGGAAGAAAGAAAACTTCAGAAAGTCTAGGAACGACTAAAAAAGAAAAAAAAATCTGATAACTCAAGGAAATGCATATACAAAGCAAAAAAAGAAAATACTAAATAAATAAAAAAACATGATTCAGAGAGAGAGAGAGAGAGAGAGAGAGAGAGTTTAAAAGAGAGAGAGAGGAAGAGGAGAAACAAGAGAACGGAAAATAATAGAAAAGAAAAAAAAAAGAAAAATCTTTTAGCTCTTAAAGACAATCTATGTATTGAATAACTTTACTAATACACTTACACAAGAAATCTATTTACCTCCTCACCTGCCTTACGACATATCTACCTACCTTCTTCCCTACCTATAAAAGATTGAGAACTGACGATCCTGTCAGCAAGACTAATAGTTATAGATCTCCGTTTGCTTTTGTGATAGGAACAGAAGAAAAGGATACTCAAGTTATTAATTATACGGAAAACACCTGGTGGTGTCTGCTAGACACTTTCCAAACAACAGCTCGTCTTTTGCATTATTCAATGATAAATTTACTTGATAAGTCATTATTTAATTGTAATTATGTGTGCTAGATGATATGCTAGTTGTTAGTACAAGTGTCGATGGGATTGCAAAAGCGTGACAAGATTTACAAGTTTTAATTTGTCTTAAATCATTCGAATTTTGAATAAAGTTTGATTGAATCTAAAAATGTATCTCAGGGAGGGTTTGCACACTTTCGCTTTCCTATACAAATATATTTAATACGTGTAATTTGTATTCTCAGATATACATGATTTAAGTATATTATCCTTGAACGTCAAATTTTGTATCTGGACAAAAATGTTGGTCTGTTCACAAAAAGCGAAAGGAGGAAGATGACGCTATTTGTACAATTTTATTCTTGTAATAATAATTCTATCGTTCTGTCTATCTATCTATCTATCTACCACAGTTATTATAAGAATAAAGCTGTACAAATTGAGTCATCTTAGTTCTTGCTGACAAGAAAGAAAGACTCGTGTAAGAATGAAAAAAGAAAGACTAAGAAAGATAAATAGAAGGACTCAGAATGAAAGACTACGAACGACTGTAAAAGAAAGAAAGTAAATATATGGTGACTGAATGCAAAATAAATACAAAGCAAAAATGCATGAAAAAACGGGAGAGAGAAAGAGATTGGGGGGGGGCTAGCTATCTGTTTTATTTAAGGCTGTTCATATCTATCTATTCCCTATCGGCGAGATCTAGGATACGTCGACAGCATACACTGAAAAGAGTCCTTCTACCCGATGATTTCTTGCAGACTCAAGTATTAACGGCCAATTTTGACATATAAATTCAAAGATAAACACCATTAACAGTTACTAATACACGTAAGTATAAATCTGACCAGTGTTTGCTATCGACTCAAGTATAAACGCCACCAATGTCTACCTGCAAGCTCAAGTATAAACTTAACCATAGTTTACCTATAGACTCAAATAATTTTAACAAATCTTATTTCGACATAAAAAATCCAACATAAGAGAATGAAAGATGTTTCAATTTGTACAATTATATCCTTGTAATTATTAACTATTATTATTATTATTATTATTATATCTATCTAAAAAAAAAAAAGAGTTGAGCGTAATCGGGATCGTTGAGTCAATGCGAACGATCCTTTCCTTAGCGGCATAGTATGTACTTCGCCAGGGATATCTATCTATCTATCTATCTATCTATCTATCTATCTATCTCAGTCTGCTAATATCTATCTGTGTCCTATCATTGCGAAGAATCCACCTGCAACCCCTTAAGATGGATAAGCGTTTAACGACCGGATGGATGCTTTCAGATTCAAGTATGAACGACCATTATTTACCTATAGACTCAAGTCTAAACAAGACCGATGTTTACTATAGAGTTAAATAATCCTAACCAATATTTATTTAGAGAATGAAACATAAACAAAACTAATAAATACCTACAAAAAGTGTCGTATATACTCGTGTACAAGTCTACTTCATGTAGAACACGAACTCTGAATTTTTGGCGAAAAACCTTATTTTTCCATATAGCTCGTGTATAATATGACCCTAGCTTCTGAGCACTACTAGTAAGCCTACCATAATCAAATATTGCAGTACTGGACACCATCTGGTACATATTTAATCGCAAATAAATGCACTTTTCATTCTTTTTTGTACAAAGCTACCCCAAAATGGTGAGAAAAATCACTTACCGTAAAATATCTGATACTAAGGTTAGGATAACGTACTTTTGTTTTTTCCGTTTTGTCGCTACATAGAGAGAAAAAACCTTATCTATTAATGTATACCACTTAAAATCAACAAATACCTTATAGAACTCAAGATTTAATAGACTTTTATCTGACAGAATAACGAACACCACTGATACGTATAGATCTGATTGCATTGGTAAGGAAGAAGTTTCCCAAGACCGATAGTCTATGCAAAAAACATCCTGAATAACCACGCTATGAGCTTATAGAATAAATTATTTTGTCACAAAATGACCGAAACATTTTTTAGATAGCTAGCTAGCTAGATATGGATAGATAGATAGACAGACAGATATCAGACAAAAGGGGTGTCGTTGGAAATGCAAGACCTCGGCGGACGAAGATGAACGCAAGTTGGAGAAAGGAAAAATCGTTGTTAATTCTTTTATATAAAGTGTTTTTAGATTTTCAACGGCACACATACTGAATGACGTTCTGCTGTTTATGAAGCGACAGAAAGAAAGAATCTAGACTATGAGTGGCAAGCTAAAGGAGCTTATCTGTACAGTTAAGGCGAGCCAAAGATAACGTGAGAATGTACGCCTACCGGTCACCGAAAATGAAGACATCTTCAAAAAATTACTTTTGTATAGTGCGACCCCCGCCATGTTTTACATTAAAAAAAAACTTATTATAAAAATCTCGCACTATACTTGTGTATATAATATTAAAATAAAGTCTGATTTCGACTTTAAATAGCATAGCAAGGGTTTATATATCGAAATATCCAAAAAGTGTCTTTTTAATTATTTCACCCGAAGCAAGGAAATAAAGCCACTAAGACGCAAGGGTTACTGAGTGTGAGAGTACTAGAGAAAAAATAAGCACTAATAAAGAGAGATAACAACAATGAAACAAGAATTAAGAAGACAGAAGATAATATTAGGTTGCATTTAAAGATAATATTAAGTTGCATTTAATTTTTGAAGATTTGACTGGGAAGCAAGAAGCCGGAAGAGAGTTCCACGGGCGAGAATTCGGTAAAAGAAACTGTTAGCAGAGAACTTACGGTTACATGTAGCTAATTCAACTATAAAATAATGAGACCTTGCTGCCAATCTAGTACTGCTCTTAAATTCATAAAGTCAGGGTACCATAGAGGAAGGTTAGTTGGAATCGAACTGTTTATCTGTGTTTATCTTTTTTTTCTCTCTATCCATTTCAGTCTATTCATATGTAGATGACTGTTTGCTTACCTTCTTTTCTATTTGTTTCCTCTTATTCTCTTTCTGTTTATCTCAGTTTAATCGCATTCATCTTCGTATATCTGTATAAATTTCAGAAAATATACCTGTGCCGAATAAAAATCCATTCTCACAATATTAAAAATTCAACATTTCACAAGTACTTTTTTACGCTTACTGACACTAATTAGACGTTAATAACAAAACTTTTAAAAATAAAAATGGAGTTTTTTTTTATCTCCATTCCTCATGATAATCACTATAACATACCGCCCCACCCGCCCGCAACCGCGCTCATGCAAAAAAAAAAAAAAAAAGAGACAAGTTAATTTATTTTAGAAAATTGAGACAAAAAATGCTCGGAATCTTTCAGCGTTCATTCACGTTAACTCAGAGGGGAGAAGCTGTTCAGTAAAAAGGAAGAAATGACAGTTACAAGTTCTAAAATTCTCTTGGAAGGACACCAGGCATGACAGGAGCAGGAATACGAACACAACCCCGGTAATCATAAGAAGGATACCAGTTGACATCCTCATAAGTTTGCTGAATGTGACAAGAAGGCCGGTGGGTAAAGCGGCTGAAATATTTGATTTTGATAAAAACAGCGAATAAGGAGGGAAATGGTTTGAAATGGATCAATCTATTAGGTTGATGCAAAAGTTTCGAACATTTTTTTGACAAATTCGTGGCGTGGTTATCCAGTAATCAACATCTTTTCTATGGCTTTCTTTTTTTTAGAGGGTTACTGAATGAGGTTGTTAAAAGTAGATAACGATTGACCAGAAACTTAAAAAGGTTAAAAGTGTAGTGATTAGGGAAGCATTCTCTCGGGAGTCTGTTCCATAGACTATCGGTTCTTGGGAAGAAGCTGAGTGGAACTTCCTCCTTACAAATGAAATACGAAGGGAATGATTTGACCCAGTATACATGGTATCGCGAGTCTTAGCTGTAACGGTCTGAATTAGTAACACTAAAGAATGTACCGTTCTGGGTAAGATGATAAACTATGTCCAACGGCAAGGCCTCTGATCAGGAGGTTTTGAAGAGCGGGGAACCACCTCTTAATTGCTAGTGTTCCCAGGTCCACCCTGACCTGAGGTGGAAGCACCTGTTAGGGTCCCAACTATGGGCAAATAGTTAGCTCCCAAATTGGAGTCAAAACACTATGTAAAATTATTTTTTAATACCAGAAATACTTTGTAAAAAAATTATTACCAGCAATACATTTTGGAAAAAAAAATTACCAGAAATAAAAATTTTGTCGGCAGTAAACAACCCATTGAAATTGATATGTCGTAAACCAAACCAAATCAAACCAAACCAAATCAAACCAAACCAACTAAAGAATGTGGCTTGATGGAGCATTTTCCATGGAAATAGCGATAGACCTGCGTCGTTTCGTCTGTGGAAAGAGGTTGTTTATTGATTCACAAGGACACGTAGACGCTTTTAAAATCTGTCAAGCTGGAAAATGGGGATTGAGCAGTTCCAGCCAAGATATGGCAGCAATACTCCATTTCTAGTCTGATCTTATTCTTGCAAAGAGAGGGCATATCAGGAGGAGTCAGATACTTTCTGTAACGATACAAGGAACCGACCATTTGTCTAGCTTCTTTAACGATTGCTTATATATATATATATATATATATATATATATATATATATATATATAAAAAAGTGAACATAGAACATCTATGTTCACTTTTATATTTACACACGCTCTATCTCTGATATTGAGCACTTTATCCCATAAATATAGCACATCTTAAGACTATATTTCTTCATTTATATATATATATATATATATATATATATATATATATATATATATATATATATATATATATATATGAGTTCTAATTGATATCTGGTGAGAGTTTTCTTTTAATGATAGACATTCAAAGCAAAGAACCTCATTAGGTATCCAACCTTTCATGACAGGAGAATATTTAGAGTTTGATGGTGAATGGTGATGGTGAAACGTTACTAGCCTGGATGATTGAGATTTTTCTACGCTCATGTCAACCCCCCACCCCTGCAATGTGTGACCTCCTAAAGCTACTATTTGTAAGTAATTGGTTTTACACAGCTGACAGTTTAGCTATTTCTGAACGTGTTTGGCGCCATGCGTAACCCGTTGAGGCTAATTAAGAACATGACACGTTGGGAAAGTTTAAGAAACTGACTTTAAATAAAAATAAAAACAAAAGCAACGTTCTATTGTATAATGCCGAACTAGAACAGGACAAGCAATATGTTATTAATGGCCAGTTATAATGTATGGGTGGAAACCATGAATATAATCACTTTTATCGCTGCACTATTACATTGTCGCCTGGTTGTATTGGCTCGTTTTGCAAAAAAATAGGTAACAGCTTCTTCTACGTGCACTACGACAGCCAGGATTCTTTGTAGCTAAAAATTATCATCACTTTGGTCCTTCTTATCAACCGAGATGTCCCTTGAATTGTCATCTTGGTTCATTGAAAATTATTTTTCTGAATCTGAATCGGCAAAAAATTTCGTCTCGCTTACTGAGCATTTAGAGATTGACAACGATTTCTCACGGACTCCGCCATTTTGGTCTCTATCAGATACTCTGTAAACAACACCTGCAACACACACTATATTAGAATTACGCCAGAAAGCAAACTGTATTTTACGCTACTATATATTTACACTGGTTTGCAACTAGCACTAAAAGTTAGTCTATATAGCATAAACGTAGGTACCTCCATGAGATCGCTAAAAAAGATCATAGAATGATGAAAAAGACGCCAAACTTGACGAAAACAAAATTTTATCGTCTAAATGTTTATGTTATTAAGAGGAAAGATCAATGCATTTTGGTGTTATTTTTTTTTACATTTTTTAACCGTTCCTAGCACGTCCGAAATTTTCGTTAAAAATCATCTTTTCTTTGAGTCAGCAAAATTGACAGATAATCAATCATGTCAACCATTTTATTTCATTTTATAAAACAAATGAAAATCTCTGTTTGAAATTCTTTTAAAAATCAATTCCAATTTTTTCAAAATTTATTTTAAGAAAATCGGAAATTATAATGTTTATTTAAAATATTTTGAAACAAGTATTATTCAGTTTTTGCGCCGAAAAAATGTAGTTTGAAAATAAACCAAAGCAGGTCATAACATTTCGCGTCACTTGACAGGTGATGAATGACCGATTACGTGAGGATAATTTATTCTATGGAAGGAGAGAAGTGAAATTATTTAGATTTAAGTGAACAAATTATTTACCTCGTTATTTTTGAGGAAAACTTTCAGCGCTCTAATTTTTTTTT
Organism: Acanthosepion pharaonis; assembly: GCA_903632075.3. Lineage (NCBI taxonomy): Eukaryota > Metazoa > Mollusca > Cephalopoda > Sepiida > Sepiidae > Acanthosepion > Acanthosepion pharaonis. Next base: position 399,381 of record CAHIKZ030005473.1, on the reverse strand, counting down.
GTACTTAGCTTTCACCTTTACGTTTACGATGCTTTATGGAAAATATATTATAAAGAAATTAAAATAAGACTGTTGAGAGAGAGATATTAAATTTCATAAGAAAGGTATCTAATTAATTTATAAGTACCTTTCCTATGAAATTTTATCAGAAGTATACATAAAATACTATAATTTTATGTACATTTATTACATTTTAAGGTCTTATTTGTATTTTCATTCATTTTATTATTGATTTTGATATTTCATTTATGGATATATCATAACTGAGATTAATATAAAAATAAGATCATATAAATTTCATAAGATGATACTGATACTTGTAGGTACCCTTCTCAGTTGAAAGAGAAAATTAAAATTAACTTCTCCACACGTGTTTCGCAAAAGTAACAGCGGAGAACAATGCTTAACTCAAATAACGCAACTTAATTGTATTCTGGTTGGTCTTCCGTACTTTATAATTACAGCCCGATTATAAACACAAAATTACATTTCTTAATTACTGCGGGTCTTCTGATTAATCAAAACGATACAATTTACAACGCGCTAAAAAGATCTATCTCATAAGGACATTTACGAAACTGAATGCGGCTTTTAACTAATTTTATAATATTTTAACAACTTAAATGTAAAAATCTATTATAATTAAAGAAATAACAAATAATTGTATTAAAAATTCATTTTTCATCGAAAAATTCTTTTGCTTTCAGAAAATATTGTCCATATGCATAAACACAACTAAAAGCAAATAAAAGCATTTGAAATTAAATAATCTCTTTGTTTTATTGAGTTTTGTATGTTACAATTCAGAGCTGATTTTCAGGTACTGCGGATCCAATTAAAAACAAAAAAAAACATGATTTGCATTCCTCAAAGCCTTGCACTTTTAACTAATATAATCACTAAACTGAATTCGACTGAATTTCTAGAGTTTTTATAAAATTAGTTAGGGGGTATTAAATATAATTTTTTTTTCTATGACTTTAATAAAAGAAAACATATTTATAATAATTTTCATCATTTGTGAATAATATCTAAAAGTTTCATTAACATCTGACAATTATTTTTATTTTTGCAAGATTTTCCAAATTAATGTCTGTCATACAAAAAAAAAAGTGCTGAAAATTTATTTTACTAGTTCTCATGGAAGTACCTTGATAAACGCTAGTGACCAACATTTCACCGTGTTTTAATAACGTCGGCAATGAACAATGTAAGTTTCGGAAAGACGTTTATGTATGTCTACAGCAGCGGAAATGTTAACAGAATTGCTTGAAAACTAACTAAAAAAAAGCACAAAGATTAATGGAAAGAACAGTACTTAGGATTACAGAGAGAAAGAGGTTGACATATTTCAGAGAACAAATCAAGATAAGCGATATCGTAGAAGTAATCAAATGGTAAAAATGAAGGTCGGTGGAAAGAATAAAAAGAACACTTAACAGATAGAGTAAAATTTTGCTTGATTGGTACCGAATGGGTTGCAAATACATTAGGAAAAGACCAAATAGAAAATGGAAAGATAAAATAGAGGAGTTTCTTTATAAGACATAGCAAAAATAACAGCTGAAGATTGCTTTCAAGCATTAAACAGACTGTCGACGCTTGGTGTTGCCATAAGTGACCACTTTTATATTTATAGACGCTCTATCAATGATAATCAGCACTTTTACCTATAAATATAGTATACCATAAAAATATGTTTATATATATATATATATGCTTCTTATCACTATGCATTGCACAGTGAATTTGGACAGCAGTCCCCCTAACACACATTATCGAATGAAGAAAAGTAATAACGTTTAAAATATATTGAAATTTTTCAGTGTGCGGCAGCGTTAATTTTACGCAGGGCCCAAGGGATAAAACCTGCCCCTGAGGCGCTTTTTTCCTACAATCAAATAAACTGCTAATTTCAATGCAATGTTGATTCCTATATTTATACTGTTTCTATCTCTTCCTCCTCTGTCTGCTTCTCTCTCTCTCTCTCTCTCTATATATATATATATATATATATATATATAGAGAGAGAGAGAGAGAGAGAGAAACAGAGAAAGAAAAGAGAGATAGCGCGTGTGTGTGTGTGTTTCAATAAATCAACGAAAATTCAAATGACTTGTCTGATTGACCGGCCCACCTTCACATCAAAACTATATATATATATATATATATATATATATATATATATATATATATATATATATATATATGCATCTTTCATTGAAAACATTGAAGAACATTTAATTAATCTTTTATTGAGTTTACATGCCACCTGTCCCAGCAGAATGCGATTAATAAACATTTATTAACTCATAACTTCTAAGAACCTTTAAGGAAAATTCTAGTTGATTATACAAGGGTCCTTTTCAGGTCACATATTTATTCTCCCACAATCAATCTCACAATATTTTGCAGAGAAGACGACGTGTTAAAAGTATTCTAAAAATACAAGTCTTGCCACAGTCAACGGGCCACGCATAGCACGTGACCGCCAAGAAGCACACAAACTGCACTGTAAAATTACAAATTACAATGTAACAGCCACACACAGAATTTCACCATTAAAAACACATCCTTGATAATGGTTAGAGAAGTATCCGAAAGCGCTTGGAACAATTATAACTATGGACAATTCCTATATTCTTTAACCCTTGAAAAATGGGAAAATGTTAGTTTACTGGAAAAAATCAATAAAAGATTAATTAAATCTTTCTTTTTTGCTGTTTTCAATGAAAAATGCATGAAAGAAATGTTGCTGCCCAAATACACATCAATATATATATATATATATATATATATATATATATATATAGAGAGAGAGAGAGAGAGAGAGAGACAGAGAAATGGGTGAGCGGGCGTGTTTGTATTGTGTGTATTCATGCAAATATAATATCTAGAAAGAAGCCTATGTTTTTCATAAGTTTCTATCCCTTCGATTGTCTATATGTTGCTTCTATTTCCCTTTCATCTGTTTTTCTTTTCATTTTTCTCTAGCTTTTTTACCATTCCCACATCCTCTTTTGCCCCACCTCCACTACTCCGCTTTTCCAAAATATGATTGTATGAGTTTCTCAGTCAGAAATCGTTACCGACTGCAGCTTAAAAGGTCCGGAGATACTATTCTCTAATCTTCTATATAAAAGCGTAACTGTCGCACATACAAACAAACATAATAATGGTATTGCTATTTATACAGGGTTCTAAAAGCCTTCTACTTTCGACTCTGGAAAACGTAGAGTGTTATAATTGGAAATGTTGTCATAATGGTAATGGTAATATTAGCCGTTATCTTATAAGGAAACATTCAATATTCATTGACCGAGTAAGCTACTGTTGGTTGAAATTAATAAACTCTTTATATTAAAAGAATTATTAAGGAAAATAGTTTTTTTTTCCTAAAGTTCACTGATACCGTCCTTTTCTGTAATGCTGGGGTTCCTTCCGAATTTTTTGTTCAAAGACAGATGACACGTCAACATCTTGATTATGTCATTATTTTCTTTGCGAGTTAAATGTGCTATCCATTATTGTCGCTGCTGAAAATCCACAAGTGATTTGGTTTCTCTTATTTGATATAGATATTTGTTTGTGATGTCGTAGCGCCAGTCCATGAGCTTCGAAGAAGTGTGATCCTCACTAAGGCTTACATGCTTCATTCGAGCAATTTTGAACTATTGATCTATTAAAATGTGGTTTTATATAGCTTGTAGTTTATATATTTCTGAACGCATTTGACGTCATGCACGGCGTCCATTTGGAAGTCTCGAGAAGATGACTCGAGTTTTAGGTTCATGTTTTGGTTTTACAGCAATTTGAAGTGTTGTGCGAAGCTACCCACAGTGTAGCCTTTTCTGCTAGCGTTTGTGGTCTTAATGATAGAACAAATAGAAGCATACTGACTAAATGGTTTATTACATTACTGTCGATGAAAAAGGGGGTAGTGTAGAGGACCTGGGGTGAAGATGAAAAGAAAACACGTGCGTTTAAATTTCCTGCTAGAAGAAGGTCACGATACAAGGGAATGCTGGGCTTGAATTAAGTCCAACTGAAGATGAAGAAGACAAACAAGACCGATATATATATATATATATATATATATATATATATATATATATATATATATATATATATATATGTATATGTATGTATGTATGTATGTATGTATGTATGTATTAAACAAAACAATTACATTAGACAGTTAACATTGTGTTTGTGTGTGAACATTTGTGTTTGTTCTTTAGTGAATGTTCGTATTTTGGAAAAGTTCGTAAGATTTCGTACGTACATGAATGCGTGGAATATTATTTAACGTCTGACCGTCATGGTCGAGACGATAATTCTCTGCGACTACATTTTGCAGCAAGAAGAGAGAAAAAGGCAA
>CAHIKZ030005473.1:387500-390000 GCA_903632075.3 Acanthosepion pharaonis | reverse complement strand
AAAGTTCTTGCCAACTCTTCTCCTCTCCCTCTCTCTGTATACATATCTTTATTACTATAAAAGTTATTTCTCGTGGGTACACGTGTTACCCCTGATTTTTTTTTTATTAAACAGTGAAATGAATAACAACCAACTTAAATTGAGAAATCCTACGAAAGAAAAATTCTGCCTCTGAGAGATCGAACCTGCATTCCTTTCTCACCTCTCGGAAAGAAACTTCTTAAAGCCAAAAAAGTGCCTCTACCAGTTATGCCATGGAAACGCATTTAATTCGCTGCCATTTTTTTTTCCATCAGGGAAATTACTTTTCTGTGGGAAAAAGGGATAGAGTTTCGATTCTTATCGAAGGCACAATCTTTCCTGATTAGGACTTCTCAATCTAGGACAATTGTTATTAATTTCATTAAGAAAATAAGAAACAAAGATAATAAATATGTACATCCACTAAAAATAACGTTATAGTAATAAGAAATGTATATGTGTGTGTATGTGTGTGTGTGTATGTGTGTGTTAGAATAAATACTAAAGTAGTTTTTCTATGTCTTAATCATCATTGGGGCTCACAAGCATTTATTTCTAAGTTATTCACATTATAAAACAAGAGGTTAAAAACGTTTTGTTAATACCGTAGAACCATTTTTCACTACTTTGCATAAAGTAAGAAAGATCTCAATTCCTTTGCTTATCCTTTTATTTTTGGAGTTGTGGGTGGGGGCGACTAGCAGCAGGCAAGAACAAAAAAATGTCAAACAAAATTAATGAGACCAATCAAGAAATATGACCTTAAACGGTAAATGATATTTTCGCCCATTATTTGTGGCATTTACAAGCAAATGGCAGTCCACCATATTCACTGGTTTTTCGCTTTTTCTTTTTCATGATTGAAATGACAAAGTCCAACTGGGAACAGAGGTGGGGCACCATGGAAACCTAATATCACTCAACAGTTGAGATATAATTTGCAGGCATCAATTGATGACTTTTTCTGATTATTTCCCAAAGTAAGCTGTGCTACTTGATTCAAATGGGGGCTTCAATATTTGAGGTCTATCAAATCTGAAATTTGTTTTCCTGCTTTTCAGGCAGTAAATGGAATTTTCCCACCAGGCTCAACTGATTTATCGAAAATTAGCCGAGTTAATCAGAAGTCAAAATGGACTTTACTTTTCTATGCATAAATATGATATTAAATCATTAAAGCTATGAAAATTCCCTTATATCTTAAAACTAAATGCATATATATATATATATATATATATATATATATATATATAGAAAGAGCGAGAGAGAGAGAGAGAAAGAGAAAGACGGATATGTGCGTGTACACAACAATGTTTACTGAAAAGTCCTCAGCATGACTAAGTAACTCTTCAGGAGACATATCTGATATCTGTTCACTGACTCAGACTTCGGAAAATGCTAACTTTTCGACAATGCTTAATATATATATATATATATATATATATATATATATATATATATATATATATATATATGATAAAATTATCTGGTAAATGGTATGGATAATTCCGAAGAGGGTATATATCCAGAGAGAGCTCAATGTAAGAGCAGAGGAAATGATAATTATGAAAGTGGAGACTCTAGAAACCCATGGTAATATTTTATTTCACAAAATCGATACTTCGGATTCCTCTCATTGGTCTGATGTGACGAAACCGAAGTATTGGTTTTGCAAAATAAAATATTACCATGGGTTTCTAAAGTCCCTGCTTTTATAATTATTATATATATTATATATATATATATATATATATATATATATATATATATATATATATAATATATATATTTAATGTATATTTGAGCACTGATCTTATATATTATTGTCTGGCATTTTTTATTTATAAAAATTTTTCTATTATTCAGACCATTTTCCAGGTTTGAGGTAAAAATTTGGAAATTAAATTGCCCAATTTTCATTGGTCTTTAAACAAATCTGTGCCTGCATGTGTGGGTGTTTGTGTGTTGCATGTGTGTGTTTTTGTAAGTCTTAACATAATGATGACAAAGGCACTTATTTTATACAACACATGTTTTTCAACATAATCTCTTTCCTTGTCATTGCACTTAATTCAGTAGTGAATAATGATCACACAGACTCAACATAATACAATGGACATTTTATTTTATTTTATTTGAACTAATTCTTTGTCCTACTGATATTTTATTTATTATTTTCTCATTACTCTTATGTATTCAAAATTGCTTTCTAGAACACTCTCTATTTCTGCCAAAAGCTTATGCTTGGTCAAATATATTAACTGGAAAACCTTTTCTTATTAACCTATGCATTTCCTAAGTCATTTTACTTGAGTTCATTTCTTACTATTACAAATATCTATATATCTTACTCGTCCAAACAGGCACATGACATCTCTTGTTAATAGACTACCCATCAATGGAAAAAAAAATGAAACAAAATTTATGTCAGTGGATTGCGAGGTGAGAAGATTATTCATCACACTATAGAACAAAAATG
>CAHIKZ030005473.1:267500-385000 GCA_903632075.3 Acanthosepion pharaonis | reverse complement strand
TTTGAGTTTTCCCACTAATCGTATAAGATGGCTTTTACTAAAGAACATGTGACAACAAGTTCTATTCACTATTCTGACACGCTTCTCAGGTTCACCATCTGAGTGAGGAGCCAGTGATATTTTCAGTTGAAATTTATTAAATTTTTCTCTTAAAACAATTTTTCCGGGAAATGGGTTTCTCATACCTAGTAGCTGTTATTGCTCTTTCAAATATTAAGTAGGGTTTCCATTTTGACCTTTTATTTTAAGTAATCTGGAATGTCAACATTTTCAGTATATAATTATTTTCTCTTTGAGTTACATGTGCCATCCATTTTAATTGTTTCTGTTGGTGAAAATTCCTCAAGTGATGTGGTTTCTGTTATATGGTATAGTGATTTTACAGTTTTATTTGGAAGTTTTCATTGCAGATACAACAAGTAATGCCAATCTTCTAGCACTCTCTTCAGTGAGCTTTTACTGATGTCAGTAATCGTTTTACCTTTTTACCTAAATTGTTTCCATCCTCTCATGAATTTCCAACACCATCCCTCTCTGCACAACATTCTATCAGACTCTTCAAAATGCACCATGGGTAAAATTTTCTTGACTATGTTCCAGAATTTTTTTCAGTTCTCTGGCAAGCAACCCACCCCCGCCCCTGCCAGATATTTTGTCTGATTTTCATTCTGTTTTCGCTTCACTCTTTAATTACAATTAAACAGCAGCATCCATACGTTGTTAGCTCACCTTGTCCTTTTTTGTAATAAATGGGAAGGAATTGGGAAAAGCAAGGGAAGGTGTGAGGAGAAAAGGTTTCTAGAAAGAAATGAAAAGAAAATCTCATGAAAGGGAAAAAGTCAGTATATAGAGAGAGACGAGGAAAGGATGAAGATAAAAGATGAAACTTGATGGCTGTATATCAAGAGACAATAAGAAAATGATTGAAAGACAGATAGGGTTATGGAAAGATATAAAATTTTGAATATATTAAAATTCTTTACGTCAAGATCAAGTAAAAGACAGATAAAAGAAAAGCATATTTATGCATTCTGTATTCATTAATCACATATGAAACTAGTCTGTGTTTGTATAACATTTAGATAAAAACAGGAATATAAAGATTAAAAGAATCTGTCTATATTTCTGAGATTAGGTATTATGTACACTATTTACATTATTTGGACTATTGTCCTCATCTTTGTCACCATATTTATCACAACGTTTCGGCCGTTGTATGCTCCGGCCTTCTTCATGAGGTTGGAGTGTTGAACTGAACCTGCTGCCATGTCCCCAGTGTAGTTGTTACATTGTAGGGTACTACTTATACTGACCAATTCTTTATCTAATGTCTCTGGGTCGCCACTTACGACTTTTGCTTGGAGTTGTAAGCAGTAAAGTCAACATCTCTATCAGATTATCTATTGGAATACTGGTCCATTCTTCTAGGGATGAGTCAGACGTCAATCTGCCTCTGAATACTGAGAGTGCCTCCTCCATAGTAGTCAGAGACAGAGACAGATTGACCTCTGACTCATCCCTAGAAGAACAGACCAGTATTCCAATAGGTAATCTGAAGGAGATGTTGACTTTCTGTACACAAACAACACAGGATGAGGGCTTAGCAATGGGCTTGCCATTATCACCAGCAATGGCGAATATATACATGGAATACTTTGAGGAAATGGCATTAGAATCTATATCTCTAAAGCCAACTATGTGGTTAAGGTACGTAGATGACACCTTCATACTCTGGCCACACCAGGAAGATGTTCAGGTTCGACTGGACCATGTGAATTCAATAAGCCCTTCGATACAGTCCACAATGGAGAAAGAGAGTAACAACACACTCCCATTCCTGGATGGATATCTTGAACAGAGAATGGGTTCAAAACATCCGTATACTGTAAACTGACATTCACTGGACAGTACCTCAATTTCAACTCCCACCCTCCATACAACATAAAGAAAGGGATCGTCCACTGCTTACAACACCGAGCAAACGTCGTAAGTGGCAACCCAGAGACATTAGATAAAGAATTGGTCAGTATAAGTAGTACCCTAAAACGTAAAAACTACCCTGGGTACATAGCAGCAGCCCCAAAAAACTGGGATAGGTGGGTACAAGAGGAGGACAGCAACACTCAGAAAACAGTCTGCCTTGCCTTATGTGGAGGGGTTATCAGAGAAAATACAAAAGATCTGCAGACCTTATAACATCAAGACAACCTTCAAAAGCTTGACAACACTTCACATATATCTCTTTCGAGTAAGACCCCCCCCAAGAGGAGAATATGACTAAAGATTGTGTGTACTCTATCCCGTGCAGCTGTAGAAAGAAATATAAAGGGGAGACAGGCCAGCCCCTTAAGGTAAGGCTTCAAGAACACCAGAAAGCTGTAACACGAAGGGAAGTAGAAAAATCAGGCATGGCTGACCACATATAGAGATAAAAGGGAGATCACCGCCTTCTGTGGGATCAGGTTGAGATCATAGACAAAGAACATCATTGGAAAATTCGTAAACTTAAGGAATCAGCACATATGCTAGGCCACAAAAATCTCCTGAGCCAACCAAGCATAGAAATGAATACAATATGGGAACCAGTTATAAGGAATGCTAGAGAAAAGCAATAATAACAACAAAAATTGCAATATGAGCTCTGGTAAAAACATGCAATGATAACAGCAAATATTTGCAATACGAGCACTGGTAAAAAAGGTTGCTGATGACATTAGAATTATAATACCCAGAAATTCATACCCAGATGTCCTCAAGGACACATAGATAAAGGCGTGGATAAAGGCGTTGGTTAGATCCAGTAACAGTACCCAAAGAGTGTGAGTTCAATACGTGGTTAAGGCAGTGGAGAACAGTGGATTAACAGGAGATAACTGATAACTGGAAATAGAACAGTCTACCCGAGTGGGTGAAATAAAGGGTTCAGTTCAACTTTCCAACCGAAACGTTATGACAAAGATGAGGACAATAGTCCAAATAATGCAAACAGTGGCGACAAAGATGAGGACAATAGTCCGAATAATGTAAATAGTGTAGATTAAAAGGAATAAGGGAAATATTGAGAAGACACAGGCAAAGGGTGAGAGAAGAGAAAATGTATAAGATAATAGATAAATTTAGTTGTATTGGAAAGGATAAGGAAGAAATGAAATGACACATTCAAAAAGAGTTAAAAAGAAGCATAAGATTATAAATAATTTTGGTACAGATAAGGGAGAGAATGAGATACTAAATATTGAAGGTGAGAGAAAATCAAAAGTATCAGATAATGGATAATTTTACTATTGAACAGCTTTAGAATTTCCATAGTTTCAGCCAATTATTCATGATGCTAACAGAAATTTGTTTATTAGAATTTTAGTGGCTAGGATTATTAACTTTCTTTGAATTACACTCTCACTTATTGGTTTATTGATAGTAATTATAGATTTTATTATCAACTTCAATATCAGCACCAGAAATTGCTATTACAATTATTAGTCCATTATTAATTATTTTTATCATTATTTATTTTTTATTCATATTATTTATTGTAATTCAATATTGTTTAGATTCTAATCCTTATATAAATATTGTTTTCATTTTATTGTTACAAATGTCAATATGCTGTACCCAATTCTTCTTTGAATTATTATTATTAATAATAATGATAATAATAAGCCCTTTCCCCAATTTCTTAGGTTAATATTTTGTTTCTTTTTATGGAAATTTCCTTTCCAGCTTTTTGTTTAAAGTAGTATGGACATTCAGCATATTGATTATATCATTATTTTCCCTTCACACATCTTATTCTATGTACAATATCTTTATTTCCTGTACTAAATTTGTTATAATTAATCGATACAGTATTTACGTGTTTAGAAACTATTAATTCAACGTTCCTTACAAATCTTTTAAGTTAGTATATGAAGTCAATATCCTGATTATAACAATATTTTCCTTACAACTTCTATTCTAATAAATTCTTTTCTCACACTTCTCACCTTTGGAACTCTTTTCCAATTTTTTGCTTCCCTGACACTTCAAAAATCTACATGCACCAGCTGCCATTTTGTATCTTCCTGAAACCTGTTCTTTTATTGTCCTTTCTCCTCACTAAATTTTTCTCATTCTCTTCCATTCCTAGTAACCACTTGCATCTTAGTGGCTTTGCTTGGGTTAAAATGATTAAAAAAAAAAGAAAGAAGTTACATGTGCTACCCATTTTTGTTGCTGCTGCTGTTGAAACTCTTCATATGATGTGATTTTTGTTACTTGTTATTTGCTATTTGTGATGCTGTAGTGCCAGCCTATAGAATCTGATGAGATATTGTCTTCTTTAAGACAGGAACTAAAATGCTGTCAGTTATTCTTTTGAATCACAAGGTTTACCGATTATTAAGTAAACGATTTATGAAGACATCTGTAAACACTATTTACAATGCATCTATTGTAAATGAAAAGAAATAGGCTTCGTCAGAGAAAGAATGTAATCGTAATCATGCCTTTGTCATGTGGCTGCTTTATCAGCTCCAAGGTGACATTGTTCCTTTTAATGACACATGAACAGCTTATTAGTCAAGTGGGTGGGGATAATCCAAAGGGTTTTGTTAGGGATTAATCCAGTGGACAGCTGGCAGGGATTATGGATAATTCCTACTCTTTTCATGCTCTTCCCACTTCCTGGTACATAGACACATGCTAACAAGCAGAAGTAATACAGGTTTCAAGCACACACACACACACATGTGCGCGTGCACACACACGCACACGTGCTCAGACACACACACACATACATATATATATATATATATATATATATATATATATATATATATATATATATATATATATGTGTGTGTGTGTGTGTAATGCAGATATTTACTAAGTTGAGCCACGTCTGGTACAAAGCCATAAGTGTGAGACACCCAGTGAGGATCAAACATACTTTTTTCCCCTGGTGCCCGGACTACATGAGTTTAAGTGTGCTACTAGATTCGCATCTAGATCCCACCCTTTTACTGTGGAAATAGTTAAATATAACCATCACTTCTCTTCCAACAGTTTCTTTTCTCGCACTTCCCACCTGTGGAACTCACTTCCTTTTCCTTGCTTCCCTGATAACTACAACTTTCAAAAATTTAAATGCAATATCAGTTGCCATCTTCTATCTTCTTGAACTCCCATTCAACTTTCATCCTTTTTACAGTGCCCACTATACCCAATCTTTTCTCTAACCTTCACTCTCTGTAACCCCCACCCATGTACCAGTGATATTTCCAAACTTACTTGCGGTGAAATGATTAAAAAAAATAACTTAAATAGTAATAGATTACAAGACTAGCTTATTATTGTTCCATTGTAAGGAAAATATTGTTATAATCATGATATTGACTTCATATACTAACTTAAAAGACTTGTAAACTTGTAGACTGAAAATATACTCTATCCACAGCTGTCATGGTGTTCCCTTTATCTCTTGTAGTTACCATAAATGTAAATAGAAAGCATTATTTTTGGATCGTCTATCATATAAATCTATGTATATATTGCATATAGCTACAGGTGGCCCAGTGGATAGACACGGTTTCGAATCTTAGCATGGTAGATTTGTCAGGAAGATAACTTTATGATGTTATCGGTCTAGAAAACATGCGGGACCTTTGGAAAGGAATGTTGTATTAATAGTTTCTTGTAAGGAATGTTGTATTAATAGTTTCTGAACACTTAAATACTGTATGGATCAGTTATATAACAAAGTTTATTCCAGGAAATAAAAAAAAACAGTTACTCAGGTCAAAATTGTTTGGCCAAAGGCAGAAATAGTAGCACACATAGTGACAAACTCATTGCACACAGCAACAGCAAATGTTTGCTCACCATCATGCTATAATAGGCATCTTAATTTAATCTTTTTTTTTTTTTTTGCTAAGATAATCTTTGTCTCACACAAGTTCACTGTTGAAAAGTTCCTAGTGAAGATAGAAATACTCACAACACTTGAGAATTGCTCTTAGAGACTAGCTTGCTAACTTAGTCAATAAAAATAGTTGTTTATAACCTCATCTAGCACAAGGGAATACCCAACAAGGACCAAATTCACCTTATGAGAAAATTAATTTTACAGGTAAGCTTGGAAGCCATTGAACTATGATATACACTGGAAATGATTATTTATTAAGCATGACCTAGTCTGGCACAAGGTTACCTAAAAGATCACCTAATAAGAATAATCCTCACAATGCTAGACAATTGCTCTGTTAGACAATTTGATTAACAACTATCATACAATAAGTATCTGAAATAGCTGCGATATTTAGCTTAGTCTGGGACAAGTCCTCAGTGGAGAGTACCCAGTGAGGATCAAATTCGTTAACAAAATGATTTGTGTGACAAAATTGTAAGATTCTGTGAGAGGCATCTGAAATTGTTAATAAATCTGATACAAGGCTTTAGTGGAGGAGTACCCAAAGAGGATCAGGTTTTACTAACGGAATTCGTGAAGATCAAGTACTGCAGAAATATGCTCTGTGAGATAAGATTCCCCACACTTTTGTGCAATCCTAGATTTCTTCACATTTTTATGTACAAGAGTTTCCGTATGGAAAAATGGCACTCAGTGACCTTCAACGATGCTTGCTGAACGTTTACAGAGACCAAACAGTGGATATGAAAGCAGGTGGTAGCCAATACCTTTAAGCAAAAGCAACAACGATGGTAAAGGCACATAACACAAAAAGGCAAAACGATACAGAAATTTGTTCATAGCTGTCGAAAACGCATAACCAATGGCGGTATGTGAAAAATAATATTTCATGGCTGAATATATATTCTATCCACAGCTGTCATGGTGTTCCCTTTATCTCTTGTTGTTATCATAAATGTAAATAGAAAGCATTATTTTCGGATCGTTCATCGTATGTATGTATGTATGTATGTATGCATGTATATATGCATATAGTTAGATGTGGCCCAGTGGATAGACTCGGTTTCGAATCTTACCATAGTAGATTTGTCAGGAAGGTAACTTTATGATGTTATCGGTCTAGGAAACATAGGGGACCTTTGGAAAGTGGCTGGGCACCATACCATGGGGTGATCTAAATGAGCGAAATTAGATATTAAAAGAACTCCTTAGAAGCCATTAATGTTTGTGCTAGCACGAAGAGGTAAGTCATTGTGACCGAGAATTTTACTGTATTGGCCTTGATCAAAGTGCTCATCATGCCAGTCTTCTATGTGACATGTCCCTTTAGGCTGTAGGTAATCACGGCTCTCCACAACTTCCTCCCCTGCGTAGCTCCTAGTAAAGTTTGTCTTTTTGCTATCTATCCTAATCTCTGTTCTGCCAACCGTTTATAGGTAGGTTATTTGCTGTTTTCCTCTGTCTCTCCTGCTTTTTGTATGTACTGTCAGTGTTAAATTCTCCATGCCCCCTTTCCTCATTATGTGCTTAGAAATTTCAACTGTCTCTTTCTGATTCTAAGTAGAAGTGTTCTTTTTGTTTATTTAAAAAAAATGATCACTATAAAAAAATTTTAAAATTAGTTAAAATAGTTGACATGAGGCTTTTATTCAAATACAAAATTAAGCTTTTTAAAACTTTAACGTGTCTCACATTTTTATTTATTTTGACTAAAAATGGAAATGTGAGGCAGAGTAAATTTTTAAACATCAGAGTTTTTTTTTTTTTTTTTTAAAAAAAGCAACAAAAATAAAATAACTAACCGAGAATTAAGAATAATTATTTGTCTAAGATGGGCAATGTGTGACTATTACAGGTTACTACTATCATTATTACTATAGAAATAAGAAAAAAAAATAGAAATAAGATAAAAGAAATAGGGAAAAAAGGAATAATATTTGATAATGCCTAATCTCAGAAATTCAGACAAGAATTTATTCTGTGGAAAACAGGCTACTGATAAAGATAAATAATTTCTAAATCAAACATATTTTACTTACCTCATACAAGAAAGGTGTTGCGGTACTGCTTTTAGTCGGACTCAAAGCAGTGGCAAAGAAAATGTATATATGTAAAGGACGGATTGTCATTGTTAGAAGAAGTGAGAAGAAATGAAATAAATTTCAACATGGCGATATTTTCATGCGTTTTATATAACGATTGACTGATTAACAAAGAAAAGAAAATACACTAGCATGCATGCAAATATAGCTGAAAAGAATGAAGAAATTAAAATTTAGTGTGTGTGTGTGTGTGTGTGTGTGTGTGTGTGTGTGTGTGTGTGTGTGTGTGTGTGTGTGTGTGTGTTCAGTTACTTGGGGCAAAGATATCCCCATGCTGGGAACAAGTCCCGTGCTGGTGTTACTTCTGTCACATGCTAGCAGCCTGCAACAGAAGTGTAACACAAGGTTTTGTGTTTAACAAGAAGAGGAAGAAAGAGAAAAAAGACAGGAAGTGGCCCGTTCTCATAGCTGTTTAAAAGTGCCCCCTAACGGCCACTTGGCGAAGCCAACCGACAAGGGTCTATATTTAACAAGATATTCGTGCTAAGGTTGTTTCAGCCCGATAAATCAAATGTAGTATTATGATAACTAAAAGAGCAATGGAGCAATTCTTTTGGCGAAAGTAACAATGCTGTCTGATTGGCTTACAAAAGGAATTAACTCAAAAATAAAATAAATAAACAGTATGGTCAGCTTTTAATCGAAATCACTTTATTAGCCCGGGTACCATATTCTGATGCGATTTTTTATATTAGAATTTTTTATGTTAAAATTGCGTGGTTTATTAAAAATGTAAAAACAACTCATTTAAAAACGAGGAAGCAGGCAAATTTAACCACAGGAATTATTCCCCACAAATGCCCCCAGGAAAGAAGAAATATATTCTTGAAAACTTCCATCGTTGTGGGGGGTACTCCTAATAGAAGAGGAAAGTAGATCACATTTAGGTAAAAATTAATATACCGAGTTTAACAGCAAAATTGTCCAATTGTTAGATTTATCTTTGAACCGCCATTTCTTAGAAATGATTAAAGATATCTTGCTGGAATTCTCCGAGGTTTTTATAACACTATTGGACTCTAATTTGAGCAATAAGACTGTATAATTACTCTCTAAGCTTAACAGAAGTATCGTGATAAAATCGATCATCAACAAAAATGACATGTTCATCATTAATTAATCATAGCTAAGAAGCACGTGAAGTATTGAAATAAAGTTCATAATATATATATATATATATATATATATATATATATATATTATTCCAGGATCATTTTCCAACTCATTCAAGATGATTTTCGCCCTCTCTAACCTTCTAACTTTCTGTCCTGGAGTACCAAGATTTCATTTTCAAGTTTTTTCACTGCTCTTTGGATTGTCATAGCTGAAACTCCTCTCTCACGTGTCTTATGAATTGAGTTGGATCTTTTCTAATTGATCTCGTTAGCTCTAAGTTGAAATGATGATCCCTTTTGCTGTTGTGACCTTCTGATCCAGTTTTCCTCTCTACTGTTCCCTCTTTTTTAAACTTATTCACCGTTCTCTTGATGGTTCTTGAATGGATTTTGAAGATGGAAGCAAGAGTATGACTGTTGGTACCATTATTGAAGGCCTGTATGGTATTTTCATCTCACCAATGCTCAGTCTGGAAGGCAGTTACACAGAACCTACTCTCTTTCTAACTGAATAACTCAAAGGGTTTTTCAGTGATTCTTACGAAAAATGATGTGAAGATGGCTAAACGTCTTATCAGAAAACATGAAAAAAAAAAGCAACTCAATTAGTTTCATATTTTTTCTTTTTTTTTTTAGATATTAAACATTTTGTGGGGATGGATAATTATGCTGTTGCACAATCTGGACAATTTTGCTGCTACATCCGGTATATACCGGGGAATGACTTCCCAGCTAAAAAAGTGGCAAGTTTTATTTGTTATGAAAAATAAAATTTGTTCAAAATAGAAAATAAAATTTGTTAAAAACTGGCACTCTTCAAATCAAAAGTCAATCTTTATCTATTTTAAATATCCTTATAATATTCACTTCTTACTTCCTCCCTTTATACCCCTAAATATGAAGAAGAACATGAGTGGAACTTCTTCCTTACCAATGGAATACAAAGGGAATGTGTACGTGGTGTGGCGGATCCTAGCTGTATAGGTCTGAACTAGTGGAATGTATCTAGTCTGGAAATTTACCATGGAAATAGCGATAGAGTCGCCAGAGGCTAGCATCGATTCATCTTTGGGAAAAGGGTTTGTGGAGTGGAAAAACTGATATTCATCCTTTGTAAGTTATTACAGAAATTGGTATATTTGCATTGGGGTAAAATTATAGTCAGGTCTGTAGTTTGCTGATTTTTGACTTTGAATTTTCAGTTTATTATGTTTAGTCTTCTAATTTTCAATTTAACTATTAGGGAATGGAAAACGTGACTCGGAAATTCGAAGGCGCGTTGCAATAGCAAAAAAAACAGCCTTACAAAATCTAAACAAAGTATTAAGAAACAGGAAATTTTTCGTTAGAAACAAAGAAAAGAGTATCGAACTACGATGTAACATCAATCCTGCTATATAGCAGGGAATTTCGGACAATTTCCTCGCAGATACAGAGTCGAAGAGACATAAATATGGTTTTACGGGAGAATACCGAGAGTACCCTCGACGGAATTCGTAAGTAACGAGGAAAATTGGAACAAAAAGAACATTTATAATTAGAATCAGAAAGGGAAAGTTGAAATTTCTGGGACACATATTGAGGAAAGAGGATTTGAAAAAATTGACACTCACAGGACATAATGAAAGCACGTGGTGCATAGGGAAACATCAAGTAACCTACCTAATGTGTAAACGGATAGCAGAAAAGGGACTAGGAGTGATAGTAAGGATATAATCATTAATTAAAGCAACTAGGGACAGGATGTTATGGAGAAACAGGATCGCTAACTTCCTGAAGAGGCACAGTGCATAAAAAAAAGAATCTAAAAAATTATGCGATATTTAATTTCCACGACTGAATTAAATGCATAAACAAATATAATCGTTGAAAAATTAAAAATTATGAAAAATAGCTTTTTTCGTAATATGCATACGCTGTGGATTAGGAGATAGATAGATAGATAGATAGATAGATAGATAGATAGATAGATTTCCGCGCACGCACTTAAACAAAATATGGCCCAAGGCAGGGTTTAGAATAGGAATCCTATGTAAACATGGGAGTAATAACAAAAAACTATCCCCTTCCCCTGGCACTTTCCTTTAAGGATGCCTCAAACACTGATCTTGACCCTCCCATTTTTAATGCGTTGGGAGATGCCTGAAGGAATAGGAAACATAGTTGTTTACTAAGTGTAGCTTAATTTGTAAAAAGGCCACAAGTCTAGGTTACCCAGTAAGGTTCAGACTCACTACTCATTAATAATGATTAACCTGCCTACCTCGTTAACCATGGCAGAGATAGGTCATGCATGCAATTTTAATGCCATGTCCTTTGATCACTTAGGTGACCATAGCACTTTCTAAATGACTGGGAATTGCTTCTTAGAAATGATGACGTCATTTTTCGTTACCTTCTTCAGAGTTTAGAATTCGTAACTCTACTAATCAGGCTGCCACTCATGGCGAGAGAGCCTGGGTCTATCTTACTATTTAACACATAGCTGGGGAGAGAAGAGATAGATTCATAGCAGTCCCAAGAACATTAATGCGAAATTAAACCTAACAGATTAGATTGAAATTTGAACTCGGCTTGTCGATTCCACGTTCCACGCTGATAAGCGTTATGCTAACCGTACATACTATCATATAAGTATCACAGGCTTTAAAAGCATAGAGATATGCTCACTGCTGTATATATATATATATATATATATATATATATATATATATATATAGATAGATAGATAGTAGTGTGTGTGTGTAAAATTTGAAGTGGGTAACTTGGCGTCCTCCATAGGTTGGCTAGGCTTTTTGACTAACCTGATGAATATTTATGAGCGTTCTTATATTTAACTTTTATCCCTTTCTAAGCGACTTCATTTGCTGTAAAAAAGTGTATCCTGCCACTGAAGATGACTCTGATCTCTGTATTTGAACTCCATAGCTGTGTTGTCATATCGTGCTATGGCAACAGAAAACAATTTTGAGTGAAGTTGACATTAAGGATACTGCAATTGACAGGTATGGAAAAAGAATGAAGTGGAAAGAAAAGTAATATTAATAATGCAGTGTGCTAAAAAAAGGTTAAAAATTTTTAAAACCCAATAACATTTTTACTCTTTATATAAATATTTGTTATAAAATAAAATCCTTGCATTTACCTTCATAAAGTCAGCTAATATAGGTATTCCTTTTGTTTGTATATATATATATATATATATATATATATATATATATATATATATATATATATATATATATGGATTTTATTTTTAATCCGACATATTTTATTACTTTAAACATTATTTTAGTGGATACTCGTATCTGAGTAGACGTTCGGTTTATTTTTAAACAGTATTTTAATTCGTCTAGCGGCCTGCATGCTCGAGAAAACTTATTAAAGAAAATGCACCCTCTGGCAGAATTCGAAACTGCGTTTCCCATTGCAGGAGAAAACACCGTGCATTAACCGGTGCTGAGGTTGTGCTTGTTGGTCGAGTATGTTTGGGTCGGAAAACATGTCTCCTGGTATATTTATCACAAAAGAAAAATGGCTGACTCGGGATGTGAGTCCGAGTAATAAAATGAAAGTAACAACAAAACTATATATAAACAAAAGTATGTATTAACAAAACAAGGGTATATACATAGATAATAGTGAATTGTTTGTTTGTGTATGTGTGTGTGTATGCGTGTGTAGTCTGTTGTAGGAAATAGTCCTAGAGAAAATGAAAGGAAAGATGCGTACGTGCGTGCGCGCATGTGCGTTCCCCAGTGGAAAAGCGTTTTCCTCGTTCGTCCTTGAGTGAAAAAGGAAAAAGAGGATGACAGAGAATGTTACTTCCTATTTATAGACTTAAGGAGCCTCCGCTAGAGGCGGTTTATTTTATGAAAGTAAGTGGGTTAACTCCACACCTGTCGTCTACGAAGAGCTTCACAATCAAGCAAGGTTCTATTTGCTTTTTAAGTACACTTACTCCTTCAGATTTTCTCGAAAGTAATAAAACATGTCGGATTAAAAAAAAAAAAGTAAAACATTCATTAATTTGGTAATACGTAACTGTAGCGTTATGACTTTCAAGAGACGAGTGAGGGTTCCTTAAAGGCAAATAGAACCATGCTTGATTGTGAAGCTCTTCGTAGCCGACCAGTCAAAGCACGTTCAATTAAACGACAGTTTCTCCTGCAAAGGGGTTCGAATCCTGTTGGAGGGCGCATTTTTTTAATAATTTTCCTCGAGTGTGCATAGCCGTACAAGAAATAAAATACTGTTTAAAAATAAACAGGGTATATTCCAATGATGGTATCTACTAAAATAATGTTTAAGTAATTATATATATATATATATATATATATATAATTTTTCGATAAAGTATATCTGTAAATGGAGAATATGAATAAAAACAAAAGGAAAACTTATCTTAG
Organism: Acanthosepion pharaonis; assembly: GCA_903632075.3. Classification (NCBI taxonomy): domain Eukaryota; kingdom Metazoa; phylum Mollusca; class Cephalopoda; order Sepiida; family Sepiidae; genus Acanthosepion; species Acanthosepion pharaonis. Next base: position 371,469 of record CAHIKZ030005473.1, on the reverse strand, counting down.
CCGACGCGTTTTGTCCTCTGAAGGACTTTATCAATGCAAACGCTAGAATTTAATTTTGTAACAATTATGTATATACAAAAACAAAAAGTGTGACTAGTTTTTCAAACTTTTTAGGTATAGGAACAAAATTCATCAGCTTAGCTGAAAAATCAGGCAAGTTATGGAAGACATGAAGTGACAGAATTCAATGACTAATAAATGACAGTGATTAACTGATGTTTTTGGAAAAAAAAATTTATGAAAATTAGTATTTTAAAAAGCGATACTTAAATAAGGTCGTCTTCCCCCGATTTAAAGTTTCACTTGTATACAGTTTGCGATGGGTAAATTATCGCCATTTTATATTTTTAATTTAGCGCATGCGCGTTGTTTGTTTTTGATTTTTCGACTGCATAATATAGTAGGATCATTTGGACACGGTCTGTTAGAAAAAGAGCCTCATGACGCAATGCACCCCGCCAGAAATTTGGAAATGGCATGCAGTACTGCTTGGCATTCGTGCTGGAAGCTCCAATATGAACATTTCAGAGTGTTTGGGTTTCTATCTGAGGACAGTGCAGCATTCAAAATTTAGGCTTGATAACTAACGACAGACAGAATAAAATGTCTAGCTATTTTGGCTATTAGACTCTTAAGTTTTGCTTTTTGTTATTTCTCCATTATTTCAGTCTATTGTTTTCTGGTTTTAAATAACCTGCAAACGGGTGATAAGCAATCAACGAATCTATCTATCTATCTATCTATCTATCTATCTATCTATCTATCTATCTATCTGTGGCTTATCAACTGGTTATTTAAATCCAGAAAACATTAGATCGGTTTTGTGATACAAATCTTACTAATATGATGGGGAGAGAGAAGGGGTGGATTCATACCTTTCCCAAGGGTATTTGCGCGTACGTGGATATAACAATTCGAACTAGAATTGTAACTCGGCTCTCTGATTAACAGTTCCCAGCCATTATCCATTACACCACCTGCACATACACAAGATGAGCACCTGGTATTCCCAAGCAGTCATCCATCTAGGTACTAACAGGGCTCGACGTTGCTTAACTTCATTGATCGCATGGAAACTGATGTTTCAACGTGAGATAGATAGATAGATAGATAGATAGATAGATAGATGAATTGTAGAGTTTGGTATATTTGATTCATCTATGAAAACTCATTGATTTAACAAACCTTGTAAACCTATTTTTATAGCTTTCTGTCATGGTTGAGTATGTAGTTTCGTATATAATATGGACTAAGCTTAACTCAGTATAACGCTGGCAGTTGATATACATTCATCCGGTATTTCTAGAGATCCCCCTCTACTATCGCCGCCATGATTTGCACTTGTTGAAGCAAATTTTCTCCTTTGTTAACACGTCAGAAAGAGGTGAGATGTCGAAGCTTAACGTGCCACATTATCACGGTTGCTGTAAACGCGCGCGCTACGAAATTGGAAAAAAAAATGTAAACCTGAAATTCAAATTATGTCTAATTCCAAAGGATATTGTCCACTAACACTTAAAGATATCTTCTGGAAGGCTTTTCTATCACTTTGGAAAGAGGCGTCATTTTGCCATATCCATTGAAGTGGGAGTCAAATAAATTCCTATTGTCTCAATTCGCGCACATTACGGAACCCAGAGTAAGCAGTAAAAGATCATCGCAGAAAAAGAAAGCCATAGAGAAAATAAGTAATATTTTAAATTGATAAATGGAAAACGTTTTTAATAAAATAAGTAATGTTCTAACTTATTTAATATATCGTAATAAAATAAGGCGTATTTAATTTATAGTAATGAAATAAGTAATATTTGATAATCTAGCTTAAAAGGAAAGCAATGTGGAAACTCGTTGAAATTAACCGTGAGTTCCCTAACAAAAAGAAAAAAAATCTGTAGAGAATTTTAGTAATCTGAAAATAAATGAATTCAATGCATACATTATCAATAAAAGGCAGGACTTGTGTGTGTGTGTGTGTGTGTGTGCGCGCGCGCGTGTGTGTGTGTGTAACGAATGCACGGCCGCAATTTTCGAAGGAATTTGCACCAAAATTTACATGCACATGCTCCAAGTTAGCGGGAAGGCCAAGACCGACTTTGCATTTCCCAACTCCCATCACCATTTAATAGCGTTGTTGTCTTGTTGTTGATATTTCCTTGTATTGAAGTGAGTTATATATTTATGTAATAGATTGTACTGAAAATATTATTGTGGTCGGATGAAGTTTTTTTTCGGACGGAAGAGAGTGCGGTGATAGTATTTTGTTATATGCGATATGATATGTGGAAAGTAAAAGAGACACGTCTTGTCCATACGTTATCCTGTGGTTGAAGAGGGAAAGAAGAAAAAGAGAATTGGTTTCCTTTTATATTGCTTTTTATATTGCTTTATATACCCTCACTGATAGGAATTAGGAGAAGTGACATGGCAGGTGCGGTAATCCCATATGATATTTTGATGAAGAACAGCAGAAAACTGAACGTAGGTAACAGTAATTAACCCTTTCACCGTTGCTTTGTTATAGAATTGTTTCCTGGCTGTTCGAGCGAGTTTGGGGGAAATTCTACCGACAGCCAATGACATCACTGGTAATAAATATACAAGCAATTTAAGACAATTTCATTTGCAATTTAATAAACACCACGAAGATGTGGGGCAAGGCTGAAAGTATGGAGCACCCGCTAAGGATTGAACTCATTCTTCAGTCGTAATTGATCTAGCGAGAAGTTCCGAAAAAGCTGCCTAATTATATGTATTATTTTCATTTCATTATGTATTATATTTATGTCTTCACGTGTTTTTAGTCCTAATTATGTTATTATATGTCATAGAGAATGTGTTGTTATTTCGTAGATTGTTACTTTAATATTGCATTTAGTATAAGTGAGCGGCGTAAGTGCTTATTCATGGAAAATCGCGGGTACGTTCCGACTTACACAAAAATCGCATTGCAACACATCGTAGGAACTGAACTCTGTCGTAATTCAAGGCTCCCCTCTAGTATATATTTCATTTGGTGATTTAGAATATCTGTCCATATTGGATTTAAAAACAGAGTTCAAACATTTTTCATTTTTAATTTTAATCAGACGCCATTTTTCGATCTTTCTCCTACTTTTTGATTAATTACTAATTAGCCTTATGTCATCGCCTAATTTTACCTAAACATAGAGTGAAAATATTTACAAATCTAGAAAGAAAAAATATAAAAAATAATATTTAATGAGATCGATGTGTGCCTTTATTTCAATATAAAGTCGTGGCGTAATATTTGCGACATTTGCCTGAGCAATGTCGTCATTTGTCAATCATTTCCATTTTTCAAATGTTATGGAAAAAAAAAGAAATATTACTTTTTAAAATAAATTAAAAAGTAAATAAAAAATGAATTCAAAAAGCAAATTAAATATTTGGATATTTTATCCTAAGTATAGCAAAGAGTATGTTTTGTATACAGATAAAAAAAACAACACTAGTTATCTAAATATAAATATAAGTAATAAAATAATTATTTAAATTGATTTTGAAATGTGTCTGCAACTCTTCTTTTTTACCAATAGCATTTTAGAGTAGACGGTACGAACTGGCGCCTGTATCAAAGGTCGTTAAAACAGGGCAAGGTTTTGGTACGATCTATGTGCAAAAGTCTTTGGATCCTCATATAAATAGTGACGATGAGTTAGAACTTGCTCTGGTTGCGAGGAGACAGATTCCCGGGATGGAGGCGTCACGAACCCTACTTTATGTAATCTAGAACTATTGTGTGTAAAGTATTACATTATAATGAAAAAATGAACGAAAATCTCTAAAGAAATAAAATATTTTTCACTGGATGAACACACCCAAGAAAACACTAGAGAAAGAATATTGTATTAAAAATAATTTAATAAATGTTAAAAAAACAAAGATACCTGTTAGTGGGAGGAGGAGAGCCTTAGAAATAAAATAAAATAAAAATATAACTTTTTTCTTTGCTTGTGTAAGAAATTTACACTCAATGTAACATTCAATTAACAAGCACATCGAAAAGACAAAAATAATGAAAGGAAAGGATTTTAAATTGATAAAATAATGCTCGCCGGGCATTTTAATTAAAAATCCTGGCGAGAACGCAATATTCAATTTAGAAAGACAAACGAAACAAGCAACATGAAGCAAATAATATTGGCAAAGCAATTCAACAATAAAATCGCGAAGAAAGCTTAATGCTGTTGTTAAATGATATCTTGATTTAAAACCAATATGATAAATTTAAAATGGATGCTCAGTCGTGTAAATACTCCCTTGTTATTAAGGACTACATACCTTAGGTTATTTTTAGTAAGTAAAAATATTTTAATCAAAAAAGGAAATGTCTTATTATAGAATGCAACACACATCGCGTTTCTTTCAAAATAACACAAATATTGACTCATATGATGATGATAATAATAATAACAATAATAATAACGATAAATAATTTTTATGAAACAGACATAACATTTCATATTTTGAATTAACCTCATAAAGAAACAAAAAATGAAATCAATAAAAATATTTTAAAGTAAACATGATTTTATAACGGAAAAGAAATTAATCCCTTTGGGGTTTACTTGGACTTTTTCTCTTTATTTGTTTATATGCCAAAGTCATGTAGATTTTTATTATTACCAGTCTGGATAATCTCCCTTGGATGCAGATCAAAGCTTGCAATTCAATATAGGAGAATTTAAAAAAAAAAAAGATTCGAAAACTAAAGTATTGATCAAGAAAAAACATGGGTTTGAAGGTGAAAGCGATTTACATTGTGCATTTACAATATAATACCCAAAGGAGAAGAAATGATTTTTGTTGATATTAATTTTCATTAAAATTATCTGTAAAAATCAATTTAGTTTATTATTTGATATACAAATAATAAAATGATGAAAAGAAATGTTAATTCTGCTAGTGATGATGATGACGACGATGGTGATGATATTACTACTATTATTACTACTACTACTACTAATAATAATATGAAGAAGAAGAAGAAGAGGAGGAGGAGGAGGAGGAGGAAGAAGAAGAAAAAACTATGTTAAGGTCATGGCATACAGAACAAAATATGACAAATATTGGAATGTTTTCAACTAAACAAATTTTTTTTTACATTTTTTTATTTATTTATATTATATACAGTCGGGCTAGTTTCCCTATCGTTGTTGTCGTTATTACAACGTTTCGGTTGTTGTACATTCCAGCCTTCTTCAGGTGTCTGTCGATATGGTTAATCTTCAAGGAATTTCGGACTGAACACTTTATTTAATAATCTCTTGGTGGTAAGTATTGTAAATTGTAGGCAACGGTGACAAAGGTATATCAAAAATATGCCTCTTCTGAACAGACATCAGCATCACGTGAAAAGTGCAGCCACATAGAGTTGATACAAGAACGTGACAGCAGATGACTGACGGGGATGGTGAACACCCAATGAAGAGGAACATTGGATGAAATCACATTCTAATTTAATAGGTTTTGTATGACATGGGAACCGAAAGTAGCACTAGCTGCTCGGTCAATGAATACTAAATGTTTCCTTATCTTTATAAACGACTAATATTACCATTACTATCGTATGGTCGTCGGTCAAAGGTACCATTATTGACCTCCCAAGATCAGTTACTGTGACTCTCCTGAACGAGAAAACATTTTGGGCCATGAAATACTGGTGCTATGTCATCTGGTGTGACGAGTCATATTTCCAACTTTTTTTCGGTTCGTGCGTGGAGGAAACCCCATCAAGCTATGATTCCGGTTTTTTTAGCAAGGCTTTTGTTAACCTCTGTAATGGTTTCGGATTTATTCATTTAGAATTCGCAAGGATCACTAGTGAAACTGGAATCTGTTATCTTGTAGTCTATTGATGAGAACGGAAAATGGCAACCCCACAAGATTGAATTATCTAATATAAGTTAACTCCCTTTAACATAGCGAAATGGGAATTATCTTCTTGTGGATTGAATAAAAAGTACAGAAAAACAATTCAAGAGCCTTAATGAATATAACAGGCTGTTTTCGAAGGATAGAAGTACAACGATCGTAATATTGTGAGTATAACAAGATAATGACGTTTTCTTTTAAATGTACTTCTCCCTTTATGATGTAGGTGACCATGGCTCTCCACAGGTTCTGTTTCTTTTATTAAATGTGCATTATCATGAAGTTTCGGTAAATATTGTAAAATGGTTTCTCTGCGGTTTTAATAAACAACTGTATCTCTCCAAGATAGACTAGTCTACTCTGCTATTCAATTCATAAATTTTGTGAAGAAAGAATGGGTTCATGCTTTTCCCAAGCTTTGTGGTGCGAAGTGACTTGGTCGGAATTTGAACTCGAATCGCGGAGTATATTTGTTTTATTTATTTATTTTTGTGCTGATAATCGTTAAACTAACCGCACATTGTGACGAGGACACCAGGCTGTATAAATCAGTGTATGTATAAATATCAATAGTCGCTTTGAGTCAGACCAGAATGGAAAGAAAGAAGGAATGAAAGAAAGAAAATGCCATTTGCCTAAAACTGAAGTCCAACCACATCAAGGGTTCCAGTGAGGGCAAAATAAAGATGCTTTTCTTCCGAAAAGCTTCTTAGGTGTACAAAACAATACGCCAGTAACACAAAGAAAACGAAATTAAAAAAAAAATGTGTAAGACATGGGAACTGGAAGAAGCTGAGGGGGACCACAAAACAACAAAGAGAATGATAAAAAAAGAAAAGACAAATGAAACAAAGAAGAAATAACGATGGCACAAACAACAGAGATTCTGTCTAAGAAAGGAAATTGGTAAACGTCTGACTCATACGTGGGAGTGAGTATCACTTCTTGCAAAGACTGTGCGATGTTCGCAAGATACAAATCATGATAAACCATCACTGTCGAAGGCTAAGAAAAATCAGAGAAATGAATGTATTGATATGTTCACTTGTACTTAATTTCCATCTCGCTTTTCACAGTTCATCTCTCTCTCTCTCTCTCTCTCTCTCTCTCTTTATATATATATATATATATATATATATATATATATATATATATATATATATATATCATCTTCTGTTATTTATATCTTGTCTTGTCTATCTTTTATTTATTCATTTATATATTATTTAGTTAGTTTTTGTAAACCTAGCTCCTGCGAATGTGCATCAAACTACTGTGTTCAGTACTTACCCCGGTACCACATTAATGTATATACGTATGTTAATAAATATCATCAAGCTATGTTGGAAATAAGAAATTCTCCAAGAAGAAGCAAGCTGTGCATTGCTATCTTCCACAGATATAAATTCTTTCTATCTGGGGAAAAATAAATAAATGCATCCATAAAGAAATAAATCAAATTAAGATACCTTTGTTCTGTTAACGTATCATTTAAGTGGGAATTGCATCTTTCCGTGTTTGCATTTCTTAGAAATACGATAAACATTGAGAAGAAAGTGAGAAATATTATGAAAAAAATATACATAGTCTAAGCAACTAAAATCATAGTTTTTCATACATTTCAAAATGGCATCTCATAATAAAAACTACTTTTATTTCCTGCAAATGAAACCAAAGGAACGTTTGTATTTTATCTAAAATTGATTTTCCAGTAGAATCCTTCGTGAAATCCAGTCTAAACAAGAGAAGCAGATTTGTGAACATTTATCACGCACTTTTTAATTATTTTCAACATACGACACTTGTAAATTTCCAATCGGTTTCATTGAATCAGGCCTCTTGTTTAAAACATGCTATGTGAAAAACGAAAATGAATAATAAACCAATCAGATTTCTCTATTTTAGTTTTTAAAGCTCCAAAGTTGTAGTATTGAATTAAATGTGTGCCGAGGCTGGAATCCGCCCCTCGTGCATGTTGACTGGACTTATGTCAACGTTTTAAAGAAAATGGGCAAGTCAAAATAATGCTATTTTAGAAAGGTTTTAAATTGTAAAACCTTCATGCAATTTCACATGTTAACCTCCTTGCTAGGTTCGCACACTTTTTTAATTATTGCTATTGGAGTTGGCGGGAATCTCTTTTGTTAGTTTTATTCCTTATAAAGGCTTTGATCGACAAAATTATTTCTGTAGTTAACAACAGCTGAAGCAATGATAGTGATTAAACATAACCATATTTTACATTATAGGTTCACTGAAATTATTAACTATTCTTAGCTATTTTATTGAAGTTTCCTTCAGTTTGGTAAAGCACACAGTTCATTTGGTTCCAACACGGGTCAAGAGCCATTTTGGTTACCCAAATACTTTTCAGTCTTTTTTGATTCCACCTTACTCATCGTTGTCTTCGTTATCACCATTGTTCTCAATCATTCTTTCAGTTTGGCACAAAGGTCATCAGATTCCAGTACCGGTGAAGAATCATTTCAATCACCCAAATATTCTTCACAGTTTAATTTCGCTCCTCCTTATTACTAACTATATTGTTGTTCGGGACACTCTTTGTCAATATATTCTCAATATGGTTTCAATTTAGGCTGTTACCTGGTTAGCCTCGGACTCGTGTCATGACCTTCTGGTTATATCTTCACTTACCTGCAGGTATATACCAGGACTCTAAAATTCAGTCTCACATTTGTTGATATACTGATGGTTCTTGATTACTTCTGTGTAGGTTTCGTGATTCAAATTGCCAACCATCGTTGTGACCACATTGATTTATGGTAGTGTTTGAAACTGTTTACCACCCTCGTATGTATTGACAAACCAGTGTCTATTCTAAAAGCTCAATCTTAACATGCAGTAAACAAAAAATATACTTTCTTAAATCTTTTGTTTTCTTAGTAAATATCTTGTCAATAATATATGTTCTATATCATCTCCGCCATCACTAGATTTTCTTAGAATTTGACTTGATCTCTCTCCAAAGACTGGAAGTTCAGTAACTATTTTAATGGAATTACGTTTCTATTTACTTAATTCTAGCAAAACGGAACTTCCACAGATATGTAACTGTCAAGGTGAAAGCCAAACTTGCTTTGTTGATTCCGTTTAACATACTGACAGCTGTAACATTAGCCACCACGCACTGTTTATATCCATTTAACTTTTTAGAAACATATTTAGAAAAATAAATAAAAAACACGTTTCGCAAATCGATCATTTTACAAAATCAAACTAGAAAAGCGTTTCATTCAAACAATAAAAGTGGATTTTGATATAACATGACAAATAATCATTAATAACAATTCATCATCTTCACCAATCTCATGACCGGATATGGTCGTAGGGTGGCTGTGCAACCGAGCACCTGACCAGCTTCTTCTATATATCTGCATTGGAAGCCACCTTGGGCAAGTAGGCCTGGCGAAGCTCACCCATCTCCAGGTGAAATCAGAGATTATGTCCTCCAATTTAATGACTCGCAGATAAAAAGATGATATTAAAAGTGTTCCACGATGTAAAATACCAACACCTCAAAAGTAGAATGTAATTTGTTGATCAGTCTAGGGAGTAAACAAAATGAAGGAAGAGAATATAAGCCTATGTGCTTTAAGATACAATGATAAAAAATGATATTAAAAATGATCCACCATGTAAAATACTAACACCTCAAAAGTGGAATGTAATTTGTTGATCAGTCTAGGGAGTTAACAAAATGGTGGAAGAGAATATAAACCTCTGTGCTTTAAGATACAATGATAAAAAATGATATTAAAAATGATCCACCATGTAAAATACTAACAGCTCAAAAGTGGAATGCAATTTGTTGATCAGTCTAGGGAGTAAACAAAATGAAGGAAGAGAATATAAACCTTAGTGTTTTGAGATAGCTGAAGATTGGGGGTGATATTAGAAATGATTCACTATGCACCTAACACCATCAAAAGCAGGATGAAATCTGTTGATCTCTCCGTGTCATAATCCAAATGGTGGCAGAGAATATAAGCCTTTCTGATTGTAGACATATAAAAGTAAAATCGTGATATCAAATGGCACCCATCATGCAGAGAAGATCACTTCCAACGCTGGAAGAATTTTAACCCATTATACCATAATTTTTTTTTTGTTTTTGTTTTTTTCATGGGAAATCACAATTTGCTTGAACCTATTTTCATTTCTCGGCGCCTTACTTAGCGACTTTCGGCCATATCACGTTGAAAGACTGATTCTCGTACGATCATTAAATTTAAGCAATGTCGGACATTATAAGTACTTAGATGGGTGACCGCCTGAAAATACTAGCTGCTGTAAGCTTGTGTGTACGGGTGGTGCAAAGGATAACGGCCGAGTTCCAATTCTAGGCAGGTTCATTATATTCACCTATGTTCAAATACCATTGGGAAAAATAGGAATCCGCGTCTTCTCCCTCCAGCGATGGGTTAATTAGTAGGACGTACCTGTAATCGTGCAACACCCTCCCAAATCGTCCAAGATTTCTAATACTGCGGCTTGTCGCTGAAGTAACCGCTTCAATCCCAAATTAACCTTATCTCACGTACTGATTTTTTAGATCATAAGGCGCCAAGACCAAATCGTCGCAGTTATCTTCGTGCTGAGCTGGTCCAAGCAGGGCAAAGGCGTACAGGGAAAAATAGCACTCGAATAAATTGAAGAAAAGTAAATACTGTTGTTATATGAGTCCTTCGTACAATAATTAGTTATATCAGATTTCGCATGCAATTAGTTATCAGCCCAACCCGCATCTAAATCGGAAGTGATATCATCGTTGTTCAGTTGGCAAAGTTTGTTTTACTGCTTTCGTAAATTTTGGCACAAGGTTTTCGTCGGCAGATAATCACGTGGGCCTCTCGCCTGTCTCTGGTCTCGTCTCCATCTCTTCTACCTCTCTTCTCTTTTTTTACTGACTAATTCGCTTCGTGCATTCGTATTTATGGACATTCGCCGAAACTGGCATGAGGGTAAGAGCATTTCGGTGAATTCCCTCCGGCTTATTTATTATCCTCTCTCACCGACCTCTTCGGTGAGCATGGGTCGTTCCTCCATCCTTCTTGATGTCTTATCTGCACCTGCTACCTCGACTATTTTTCGTCCAGGAAAACTCAGTTCCAAATTCAGTTGTTCACAAAATCTACCTTTCCGCTTTCCAGCCTGCATTTACAGCTGTGTGTCAATAAATATTGCCCTTAAGTCTGGGCCACTTTGCCATTGTTCAGAATACTCGATATAAATTTAAGTCGTTTATGTGTGAATTAAATCCTCAATTCTTCTCATGGGATTTTGGTATTAGCCCTTCTCGTTTCAATGTCTCTCAGCACATAACACTTTATAATGTTTTAACAAAAGTTTCTTCCGTTTTACCGCGGCAACGGCAAATAGTATCACATACCAGTAAAAATCATTATTATCCGCAAAAAAAAATCCTTACAATCTAAAAATATTTTCTGGTTTTAAATAACCTGCAAAATGTCGATTAGCGGTAAAAAAAAAAGAAGAAATTAACCAATCAATCAAACTTTACCTTGCCGACAAAATATATTTGTCTGAATTTCCGAGATTAGACTTCATTATCATTATACAGGTATTCGTCTGTCCATTTACCTCCGAGTTTCTTTCTATCTGAAGTTCTAGGACAAAGTAATGTTTCTATTATAAATTGATTTCTTTGAAGTCGTTTCCATGTTTTGATCATAACATTTCAACTGAAGAACACTCTAGAAATATGATATTACTATTATTATGCACTGATTCTTTCTGATCTGTTTCCATATCTTTTTGTCTTTATCTCACGTTACAATCACTTCACTTTCTGATCTTCGTCAGATGCTTATTACTTTTAGTAACTTCCCAGCAATAAAAAACGGAACCCCTGATTTAACCCGTTTGTGCATGTTCTAATTTCAATAACTGTCTAGAATTCTTCCTGCCAAATTTTAGATCTCATGAACAGCAGTTTCTTTCTTATGATGTCAAGTGACCTTTTCACTGGGTTAGAATATTAGTTCGAGGCATTCTTCGTCCCGCCAATGTTTATATGCTTACGCTTGTATAATCTTGAAGGATTTTTTTTTGTAAAAAATAGGTCATTTTTATTTTGGTGGAAAATTATGGTTGTATATAAATTGCACTTTCAGTGCAACTCTTTAAACATTATAACAAAACTTTGTGCATACAAAGTTTGATTATGGACCATAGAATCTTATGGCAATTATCTAGTAGGTGCAACCATGTGCTAGTACTGGTATAAGAATATTTTTTGCTTCTTTCTTTTTAAAAACAAAGAACATTCTATAAAATTTTAGAACTTGAAAACTAACTAGACTCTAAAGGAAGGTACAATACAAATAACACAGACATTTGCAGAAGAAGAGAATCAAACATGTCTGACTGATCTTCTTTTATGTGTCATATTCCTTCAGAACGTGGGTGATAATGGATCTCCCCAGCTTCCTATCTTTTGCATGCCTAAGTAGCCTCCCTCCTCTTGCCATTTCTTCCAGATCCTTCTCTACTACGCATTTACACAAATTCTTTAGGTTGTTTACTAAATGTTTTCCTTTGTTCTTCATGCCTACGGTATGCTAACCTCTAGGAAAGTGACTTCTTGCAACCCCCCACCCACCCCGCCTCGGAGTATCATTTTTCGGCTGACATGAAGTGAAAAGATTATACTGAATCAACTGCTAAATCTGCTGCTAGGAAAGTTGGTTCACTGTGTCATGCTAGACAATTTTTTTTTTTCCAGAATCTACCATACATATTTATAAGTCTACCATTTCGTCCATGTATTAAATATTGCCATCACCTCTGGTCTGGTGCCTCTGCTATGTATTTAGAGATTCTCTTGTTTTTTTGTTTTTTTTTGTTTTGTTTTGTTTTTTGTTTTTTGTTTTTTTAGTGGTCTGAACAATTTCGAGATATTAAAATGATTATTAAAGAAATCTTTAAAAAGAATTGTACTTATTCTTTTCTTCATGGAATTTTACCTGAAAGGTGGCAATATTATCAAATAACGCTGTAAAAAATACTCTATTTTTCGAAATATAAGACGCACCTGCGTCCGTATTGGAAAGATTTTTATTGTACAAAAATTAAGTCTAATATTTTAAATTCAGTCAGAATAAGAAAATACCGTAAATAAACAAAAGTTTACCGTTATTTAGTTTGGTAAAAAATAAAATAAAATAAAAAATTAAAAATCCTCAAACATTTAATCCTTGGATCCAATATTATTGTTACATTCTTCCTAAAATCAGATCTTCTTCTGATTCACGCTGCACGCTGCAAAACTAAACTAAAATTCCGTCAACTGCGCAAGACTCCGCACATATCTTCCGTTTTACTCACAGACTCAAAGAAAAAATTAGGAATAGAATCCAGAATTTCCACCCAGTACCACCCATTCCCGCCTAAATAAACAAAATAAAAAGTGGAGCCGATTTGAGTCTAAGAAAGGACATAAAAGCCGACCAAAGGGATATTTCAGCAGTTAGACGGCATCTTAGCCCAGGTTCACAGACTTCATCGGAAGGCGACCTCCCATCTCGCCAAGAAGCCGTCGCCCCAGTAAGTCACAACTCATTCTCTCTCTCCTTCCGTACGCTGCACCGGACGCCTTTTACAACTTCACTTATCTCTTTTTCTTTTATATGAGAAAACTCTACCCTGATTTTTTCATTTGTTGTATTTTTACGTTAATACAATTGTTTATTTCTTTAATGTTTCGTTGTTTCTTCTTTGTTCTGCCACCATACGTACTTATCAGAACATTATGATCAAAGAGAATAGTTTCTCTCCTCGCTACCATCAATTGTGTTCATTGTTTCTGAATGACTTTATCCCAATATCACTTCTTATTTTTCCCCAACAAAATTCTTTACTCAGATGCCTTCACATTTCATAAACACTACGGTTTCTAAATCTTCGAATCTATTTTTACATTATTTTATAGACATGGCTTAGGCCTGGTCAGATAGAAAATCTTAAACCACAATTCCCTTTTTTTTAACCTCATGTTTCTCGGTGTTTTTATTCGTTCTTTCGGGATTTTTAATTTCCTCGTCTGCGTTTTCTTTGTATGCAAATGTGTTTGCGTGTTTCTTCCGGTTGGAATTGAACTAAAATATTTTTACATGGAATCCTCTCCTATTGAAACTTGCCTTCTCGGATTCACAATCAATTGAATTCATAATGTTAATTTCGAGACCATATTATTACGAGTGGCCGGGGTGGACTTGGGAATAGGGGTTTATTACTTTTATTCATACCTTCGGCGTGTATAACGCAAACAGATTTGGCCATTAAATTTTGGTGTAATGCGTGCTATATACTGAAAAATACGTTACTCTGCTGACTGAATAACTTATGAATTTATGACAAGAAATACCTGTTAAAAATTGGTAAAAACTTTCACATCAACATAAACTTTAATATACTTTTTGTACTACTGGATTTAGGGATTGAACTAATAGAGTCAGAAATTTAAGATATTTCGAGTTTTTAAAAAATCTTTCCTGAGGTATTTATTTATTTTTCATTTTTTTACTTTATTATTATTATTATTATTATTATTATTATTATTATTATTATACAACCGTGGCCTGTTCAAATAGAAAAACTTAAATCACAATTCCTTTTTTTAACCTCATGTTTGTCGGTGTTTTCTTTCATTCTTTCGGGACTTTTTAATTTCCTCGCCTGCTTTTTCTTTGTATGCAAATGTGTTTGTGTTTCTTAGGGTTGGAATTGAATAACTGTCAATCACCAACAACAACAAAAATTCCCCTCAACGGACAAAAGACGGAAAATGCAACAACTGAAAAAGGGAAGGAAACTATAAGAGAGTGGGTCTCTTCGAAAGAGAGAAAAAGAGGAAAAAGACGTGAAGGAATACAAACACCATCTTCAATCTCTCTCGCTTTCATTGTTTCTTTTTTATGTTTTGTCTACCCACTTCCATACATTTTTATTCATTTATATTTTTCCTGTTGTTTTGTCAAGTATGTGTGCATAGATGCAAAGATGCACACGCGCGTATACAGAAACAGCAAGAAGTTGGGCACACATAAGGACAAACATTTGTAGCACTTTTTTTACATACGTGTTGTATATATGTGTGTGTGTGTTCGTGCATACACACGGACAAGTATGTTTTTCTATAAAAAGAAACGTTTCTAAAGAAAAAATAGACGGCTTTTTGTTAAAAACAAAGAAATGAGTGCTGAACTGCTTTGTAATATAAATCGTCTTATATAACCGTGAATGCTGGACAGTTTCCTAGATGGAGAGGAGATTTGAGGAAACAAAGATGTAATTCTAAGGATACTGCGAATAGCATAGACAGAACATGTGAGCAATAAGGAAGTTTTAAGGAAAAAAAGGGAGAATAGTCTGCTTAGCTTCCTGTCAAAAGATAGCTAACTCTCTCCTCTCTCCCTACGTTGCAAAGAAAATTTACAGAATAATTTTAATGTATATTTAGACTCAACTGTAAGCATTTGGTTGTTAGAGTACAAATCAAAATGGAAAGGATGCTTAGAAGGAAGTGATGAAATGATTACCTACCGAGAAAATCAGAATTCAAAATCTAGCTGTTATCATGGTCGTGTAGGGTTTTAGATAGAACACACCACCTAGCGAGCAGATAAGTTAATGCCCTTGGCACAGTAGGGATAACTGAGATGGATTAAGGACCTTGTCACTGTTAGATACCAGTCCGGTCCAGAGAAGAGGTTAGAGCAACACGTACTGCAACTAGCATCCAAACTCACACCATGGGGAATAAATATGTTCATAAATGGTAGTTGACCATTTCATCTCACCTTAGCTCAAAAGGTAGAAATCTTGTAGAGTTCAAACCACATTGACTTTAAGTACAATGTTTATGTCATTTTATATTGTTGTTTTACATTGTTGAATTTAATAAAATTGGTAAACGTACTTTGGCACCCTTTCAATTCCATTTAATAACTGATATTTATTCTTGTTTAGGATCCGTTAAAAAATAACCCAACAGTTTTGAACTCCACTTCTAGGATCAGTAGAAAATACGTTATTTTTCCAATCACTGGTTAAATCATATATATAAAACTATATTCACGTCTTCAATCATATATCGGTGTTTTTTATTAAGTTTTTTAAGCTATAATTATTTCTTTATGTATAGTTGAAATATAAAACTAATTGAAACGCGGTCTGCAGAAATACTTGTTCCAATTTTTTTTCTTGTGAATATTTAAAGACAGAAAAATATTTGACCTTTAAAACTTTTGCGTTGTGCCATGTTTTTTGCCCAGATAAAACTCGTTAATTCAAGGCAATTTTTTCCTTTTAAGTTTCTTCTAATTATGCATTTGCTGTTGTGCAAAAGTAATTAGAACATACTAATTGATTGAGATACTGCCAAAACCTATCAATGTATTGTAATCTATCACAATTCAGCATAATGAGTTTAATTGTTTCCTCTTTTAATATTTCTTGGCAAACATATTTCCTTTTGCTGGAAAAATATTCCTAGCGGAAAATAATTACCTTTCTCTCTCACTCACTCTATCATTCTCTCTCTCTCTCTTTTTATCTCTCTTTTCTCCTTCCATCTCTCTTAATCTATCTCAGTCTGTTCATATCTATTTATCTATCTACACTGATGAAATAAAACATTATTACCACTCAGTGCCGACGCATACTACTCCCGACCCGCACGACAGGGAGTGGGGATCCTGCTTGGGTTCCCCGGAAGAGCTTTGCGATTTGTGACCCTCGCTAGATTATCAGCATTTGTTTTTTTTTCTACATTTACATTAAGAATTAAACTACGTACAATTGACCATTAAAAAGATGCAAAATTTTCGCTGATTTTGACATCATTTTTTTCATTCAAATTCTTGAATTTCTTTTGTTCATGATAAATCTCGAAAAAGAAAGCACGATATAAAATTCATTATTTTTTTATCCATAATATTGAATTATATTAAATTATTCAACTTTTTAACAAGAAAAATCTCAAGCTGATGTTAAAAATTGCCGCAAAACATTTTAAATTCATTAAAGATGGAATGATGATCTATTTACGACATGTCTCGAGTCTAATTCGTATTTAGATACATTGTATTTATTTTCAATATTTCTAGTTGAATTGTTCACTTATATTGCATATGATCCATTATTGTACATAATTTTACAATAAAATTTGTATTTTATATGAAGACTACCTCATGAAAATTGAGATGTAATGGAGTGGATGAGCGTATCGTAGATTTCGGCGAGGGGTACAAGACATTTGCATCGGTCCTGTGACCACTTATACGATTTTAGGTTTCTATGAACCCCCATCGCTATTTAAAAAAAACAAAAAATAAAATGGTTCTCCTTAATCAGGAATGGTGTCTATAAAATCTGGTGCCAGAATTGTAATAGCAGGTTTTTTAAATAACACAAATAACATGCTCATGTTTCTGCAAAACGAACTCGTTGGTGCAACACCACCACATATATATTCATTGGAATTAACATCTTGAGAATCTGGTGTGAATCTTCATGCTGCAATCATTACTGTAGAATTTGTGCAATATAATATGGCATATTGTTCTGTTGAAAGTTGCTATTTCATAATATTGTTGCTTCTGTGATGCTGAGAGAACTGCCATGCGATAAATTACATTTCACGTGAATGAGGGGGGCCAGTACTTTGTAACAGTATATTTCCGAAAGCATCACATTGCAACCACTGGTTTGTTGTTTCCTCACAATGCATCCTGGTATCAGTGTTTTCTCCATGATAACAATGCGTATGGACGATGAAAAATATGATAAACTTAGACTCATTAAATCAGGTGATATTCTTTCATTGATAAAAAGGTTTATACTTACGCTCATGTAAAACGACTATGCCATGTCTAATGAAGTAGGATCTGATAGATCAACTACTCAAGATAACATCTGATGAATTCATCTTTTGAATAATGGTAATGGTAACAGCCATTTCTTTATAAGGAAATTTCAGCATTCTTTGACCATGAAGTCGGTTGAAATTCATAAAATCGTTTTCTTAAAACAGTTTTTCAAGAAAATAAATTCCTCAATTCCACTAGCTGTTATCATTCTTTCCACTATTGATGGAGGCTTCCTTCTTAAATTTTGTTTGAAAAAGTATGGAACGTTAGAATCTTGGTTTGTTTTACGGCATATCAACCACAATAGGTTATTTAATGCCGACAAGATTTTTATTGCTGATAATATTTTTTTCAAAAAGGATTTCCGGTAATATTTTTCCAAAAAAGTATTGCTTGTAATAATGTATTGCTGGTAATAGTTTTTTCTTCAAAAATTTATTGATCGTAATATTTTTTACAAAAATGCATTGCTGGTATTAAAACATATTTTTACACTTTTTGACCTCAGTTTAGGGGTTAACTATTTTCCCATAGCTGGGACTCTATTAGGTGCTACCACCCCGGGTCAGGGTGGACCTGGGAACACCAGCAATTAAGAGATGGTTCCCTGATCTTCAAAACCCCCCGATCAAAGGCCTTGCTGTCGAATTTAGTTTATCGTCTTACCCAGGACGCGGATGTAGTTTATCGTCATACCCAAGACGTATTAAGATCTTCATTATGTGATTATTTTCTGTTCCAGGTACATGTGATATCCATTTTACTTGTTGCTGCTGTTGAGAGTCCTCAAGTATTGTGGTTTCTGTTATTTGGTACAGATCTTTTTGATTCTGTAACGTCAGTCACCGAAGATCGAAGAAATGTGTTTTTTTTTCCCTAAGACGCACAGGCTTCATTGCTCAAAGTCATTCTTAATTAATGTTCCGAGAAAACTATTTTATACGGATGACAGTTTAGATATTTCTAAACTAGTTTGGTGATCCTTACCAAAGCAGTAAGCATTTATCCAAAAGGCAAAATCAACGATGTTCAACTCTAGATGAATGTTCAACGATAATAGTTGAACTTCAAGCATTGTGCCTTTTTACGAAAACATGTTGCTTTGACGTGTTCAGCAATTAAGAAAGATATCTGAGATAAGAATTTGGTTTCACCAGAAAATCAAATTCAGTGTTTAACCATTTACGAAAGTTTGCTGACCAGAAAGGAAAAATTTCTGTCTCCTTCACGGGATTGATATAGGTGCTAAGAAAAGAGTAGTGGTGATCAATTCACTGCTAACATTGCAGGAATTTCTAAGTTAGAATTTCGTCCCTCATTAAAATTATATAAGAGAAAAAGATCAAAGGACACATTGATGAAACATAACAAGAAAAAAACATTTGAAGAATCGGCCATAAATATTATATCTAGAGATTCTTGACAGAATCCCAAGATTCTGCAATGTCATCGGTCCTGAACCAGTATCGCGGTTGCAGTCACTTTCCTACCGCCGTGTCAGTTATCTAGCTTTGCTAAAAAAATAACCGTCACCAGGGGGTGGGGGGTTTTGTGCTTCTGAAGCCTATAAAAAGGCGTACATTTTTCTCCCTAGCCTCTTTTACAGCTCTTCAACTCTGGTTTTAAGTCGTACGTGAGTAAATTGTCCCCAGCTGACTGGGGCATGTTCATTTTCTTTCTGAACGTTTTATACTCTCTCACGGACGCACAAACACATACCCTAATTTCATATCTTTTCATTTCTTCACATGTAATTCCTTTTGATAATGCACTGTCGATTGTATTATATTTATAATTTTAAGTGTTACTCATTTTTTACTTGGACTAACATTGAGTCCGTCAATATTATTTATGGGTTAAAATTTTCCAGGAGCCCGTAAATATTTACTATCCAGAGTGTTGATTACTGTAATATAATGGTGACTAAATATTTATTCAAACATACAATCCCCCTCCAACAACCTCTTCATTTTCTATAAATATTTTCATGGTAATTGTTCTGATGAGTTTTTCTTTTTGGTACCTCGACTTCAAGAATTTAAGCGTAGTACTAGATTGGTAGTTAGGTCTTATAATTACACTGTTGAAATTGCTTTATGTAAGTCCTATGTTAACAGTTTATTTTCTCGTACTTCCCACACGTGGAACACTCTTCAAGCTTCTTGCTTTCCAGTCAACTGCCAAAGTTTACATGTAACGTCCATCATCTTCTGTCTCCTTGAATTATGTTCTTTTATTGTCCTCTTTGTTTCTTTCACTCGCAGTCATCCCTTGCGTCTTAGTGGCTTTCATCGCCTTGCTTGAGGCGAAATAATTCATATATATATATATATATATATATATATATATATATATATATATATATATATATATAATCAAGATAGAACTTGCGCACTTGATTACGACATCTCCAATTCATAGTTCGCATCTTTCCATGTTCCCTTTGCTGGCAACCATGAACTCTCTTTTCATACAACTGATGCTTAGTCCTCTCTTTTCCTTTTCTTTTACTACCTTTTATAGGAGTTCCTGCAGTTTGTTTTCTGTGTCTACTACCAAAACTATGTCATATGCATATTCTTATGTTGTTAAGAATGTGGACGCCAATAATTAAACCTGGTAAAACTTCAGAATTGCCACACTGTAAAGTTTGAATAACTCCGGTGAAAAGACACATTATTGTCTTCCGTATCTTTCTATTTTGGATGTTTGGTGAATTCATTTTTTTTAATTTTATTTGTATTCAGGTGATTTGGTCCCAGTGTAAATTCTGTATTATTCTGATAACTTTCCTAAATAAAACAACCTTAACAAGCAATTTATTGTGGCTTTTATCAAATGGGGCAAAGTATAACGTTTGTAAATTTACTGCGATTTCCTTTTTATTTTATATACTTCTTTCATTGCGTCTACAAAGATAATGTTCATTGTTAATCAAATGCAAATGCATGCGTGCAAGGGAGGAAGCTTCAACTTGCATAAATAAATGCATTAATTACTTTACATTGCTATCATTTTCATCTGAGCTCTTTTCAGCACAAATAGGTAAATAGCAGGTGCACCAGACCATTGCTGCCACATATGTTTCGATGCCCTTGCTGTTTACCTTGGGCTCCTTGATAAAAACTAGACAAGCATCAGCAATATTATTGGTCTTGATCTTGTGGCTCAGCTTCAGTCACTTTCCCACTGCCGGAAAGTTGTCTCTCTGTGCCTATTCTATAAAATACTTTCATGGTAATTGTTTGAATGGGTTCTTCACTATGGTACCCAGACTTTTTGAATTTAAGTGCAGTAATAGACTGGTGTCGAGATCCCAACAATTTACAACTGAGCTAGCTAGATGTAATTGTAAACAGTTTCTTTTCTCGCACTTCAAACTTGTGGAACTCCCTTACTGTTCTATACTTTCCAGCCAAATTTAATCTGCGAAAATTTAAATGCAATGTCAACTGCTAACTATTGTCCTCCTGATTACTCTTTCGTTTATTAATAATTTTGTTCCTAATTCTTCCACACTCTGTAGCCCCTTGTGTTTTACTGGCTTTACTGCCTTGCATGGGGGATACTGATTTTAAAAAAAGGAAAAAACCCTTAGAGATTCAAGTTATTTAGAATTTGACAATACAAACATAGTTTTTAAACAAGCTTACTCCATTTTAGCCTGTAAAATATAACTGAATTTCAATAGATTTTCTTTTGCTTAAAAAGAGTTTCAGTGCACAAAATCATTGCAAATTCATCTAATCATTTGCAATTTGCATAAAACAAGCATCAATTTAAGGAAAAACGTAGTACATTAACTGAAATCTACAGCACATATCAAATTCCTCATTTTTTGTAGATCTTCTATCATGGCTTCCGCTTATGTCACCCACAGAGAAAGGAATTGAACAGATGTTATTTTTCGCTATGGGTTCACCAAGAATTTGGAAACCCATTCACATAATCACAGAACATAAATGGAAGACAACCTAACGTAATGATAGGTAGCATTATCTAGACCATTAAAGTGGCATTTCCAAAACTGACATAAGAAATGAAAAGGTATGCAGTGCTTGTAGCCACTAGTGACTTTTTGGAGTGGTTTTAGAAGTATGCGTCAAATTGTTGTCTGGGATTACTCCACTTGTTTTCCCAGGAACTTTTGCTAATGGCCTCTGGATGGCGTTGAGAAAAGGCAATATATAAGAAAAGAGTACAGTCTCTCTCTTTCTCTCTCTCATAGACGTGCACAAACACACAAACTCTTTCTCGCTCTTCCTATCACTCTCTCTCTCTCTCTCTCTCTCTTACTCTTTAACCACAGGAATCCTTAACAATAGATTTCCCCTCAGAAGGGGACTTTTGAAATATATAAAAGAGTTCAAAATCTCTCATTCTCTCTCTCTCTCACACACACACACACACACACACACGCACACACACACACTCTCTCTCTCTCTCTCTCTCTCTCTCTCTCTCTCTTTAGCCACAAGAATCTTTAACAATAGCTGCATCTCATTTCCCCTCAGAAAGGGACTTTTCATAATGTATAAGAAAAGTGTACAAAGTCTCTCTCTCTCTCTCTCTCTCTTTAGCCACAGGAATCCTTAACAATAGATGTATCTGACCTCCCCTCAAAAAGGGACTTTTGCTCACCAGCAAATCCAATATCGCAACACAGAATGTACACAAAATCTAAATGCCCTAAGCATACTTGATTTCACAGAGGCATATCTAACAATTGTATCAAACTAACAAAGATCTCTTCTCAAATGTGTAGGTCTCTCATAGTCTTTCATATAAATGCTCTTTTTTTTTTTACTGATAATGTAATGATATTGGTTATGCTTAAAATGTTAAATTATTGCTTCATCTTACCAAAATTCATCTGATGTAAAACATTTTAGCAAATTCTAAATGTACCTTCATGGAAATTGCTTGGAAAACATCTTCTGCTTCCATCAGATCAGGCCTTCTCAGCTAGGACCCACCATGCCAATTAAATAGTCTCAAACCACCCACATTTTCTCCATATTCCATTAGATGTAAGTTACACTTGAACAGCTTTTTCCTGTGAACCACTGGTCTGTGGAACAGACTCCCAATAGTATGCTTACCCAATCAAAACAATCTTAAACTGATCAGGTCTAGGGTTAACCATTACCTTCCCCTCCTATCTGTACAAACTGCCTCCTAACGTAACCCTCTACCACATGCCTTGTACAGAATAAACCTTACTGTAAAAAAAAATTAAGTTAAGAATAGGCTTAGTGTAGGTTAAAAAAAATTGGGAGGCAAAAAGAGGATCCTGGCAAAGGCACCAAAAATATGTAGAAGGTAAACCTCAGTTCAAGGTCATACAAATTACCAGTCATGTATTTTTAGATGCGGGCATAGTAGAGAACACATCATGTGGTTAAAATAAATAAAAAAAAATGCTTAGCTAGATAGAAAATATTTTCATCAAGCATTTTGGGACTTCCAAAAGGATATATATATATATATATATATATATATATATATATATATATATATATATATATATATATATATCAGTAATGGAAAGTTTGGTAATCCGTATAGATAATCCCAAGGAGGATGTAATCCAGAGAGCTCATGGTCAAATCAGAGCAAATTATTAATTCAATTTAAATGGAAAACAGACAACGTTAATGTTGTCTGTTAAGGTTGTCTGTTTTGTATTTAAATTGAATTAATATATATATATATATATATATATATATATATAATAATAATAATAATAATAATGGAGATCACTATTAGATTGGCTGACCTTTTAGATCTTGCTCTCACTTCTTGAAGATGATTCAAACAAGCAGACTGAAAACTACTGAGTCCACTAAAACACGTTGATCTCCATTCTACCCACTCCAAGGCTAAGCGCTCAAGGGTGTTATGTGGTATATTGACAGCTGACAAGTTGCTTTTCAGCTTGTCTCTGTATCTTAACCATGGGCGTCCTACATTCCTGTAGCCCTGATCTAACTGACTGTAGGTTAGAATCTTGGGTATCCTGTCATCAGATATTCTCAAGACATGACCAGTCCACCATAACTGAGACTGTACGATAAAAGTCTTGATTCCTCCAATATTACACCTGATATATATATATATATATATATATAAAAACAAAGAAAAACTTGATTTTTACTCACTGGGGTCACACATTCAACTTGCTACAGACTGTGCTGTATGTAACCAAAAACGTTGCCACCAGAATTTTTACAGCTTTATCTCCAAATTTATTGAAATTTATATTTATTTTACTGACACACATATTATGAATGACCCTTTCTCATCCCGTATTCAACAGGCACTCAGCAATCATCAAAACCTGATTTGTAAAAATGCAAATAAATTAGTTTGATGTTTATTTCACAATGATATGTCTTATCTTTAGTCCAATTGCTCAATTATCTTTAGTTCAATCGCTCAATTATCTTATTGCTTTAGTGCAATTGCTCAATTATCTTAGTTCAATTGCTCTGCATTTTCTTTTGCTTGATGTTGAATGGAAATAGGACTTTTTCTAGTAGTTTCTTTTATGCCAAATTCTATTCAGTGTGTTCTGGTAACTCTCTTCTAATAATGGTAGCATGATGATTGCTATATATTCCTTATATACAAAGCCACATGTTTACAGTCATACTGCCATCACACCTTGTTATGCTTTCTTTCTTAATCATCATTAAACTAGACTGCGAGGTCTGCTTATCAATCTCCATCAGATGTCAATCCTTTCTAATTCTTTGTAATTATTCTCCCATAAAATTGTATATATACAAGTTTGTAAAAATGTTATCCAACAAAGAACACAAAAATTAGTCATTTGTATTTTTAGTGTGCTTTGAGGAAAAAAAAAACTTCCTCTCTTTCTGTTAAGAAAACTGATTTAAATATATTCCATATTCAAATATTTTTAAAAAATCTGCATTACAGGAAAAATAATTATACATAAATATGTTTGCTATTTTATTCTCTTGCATCTTACTTAAGACATTGTTTATAAAATACTACATCCATTAATTTTAGTGTTATCATCAAATTAAAATTTTTCTATTATCCTTAATATTTAATCATTTAGTTGTTGTCATCTGAGTCAGAAACATAATAATTTTCATTCATGAATTGTTATATTTAATAACTTTCTTAGTATTGATGTGGGATTACCCCATCTTGTCAGCCAATGAACTTTACTCAATGCCCACTAGATGGCATGGCAATCAGCAGTATAAATGTTAACGACTCACTTTCTCTTTTTGGCTTTATCACACACAGGATGCAGTAGATACAAGATGTTGCACAGTCTCCCTGTCAGAGGAGACAGCAGTTGGCAGACGAGTTACTTAATTTCATCAACCAACATGATGCACTCAAACACCCTAGCATTAATACCATAAATAATTTCTTTCCTTTTTTTGTTTAATTTTTTTAATTTTCTAATTCTTTTGTGAGCTACATTGTCTGTTTCCCCCCCCCCAAGAAAGCCACTAAGATACAAAGGGGTTACTGCGAGTTTTTCCTAGAACTATAGTTTAAATAGCAGAGTAGACTTGGTTCTCTAACCTTGGGTGGTAACTAATCTAATCTAAGAAAGACTAAGTGAAGATAAATGGAAACCATTCTATCTTTTTCCAAGAAAGCATAGCAATTCATGGATAATAAAAGAAAGAAATCTGTGGAGAGCTGCGCTTGTTAAATCCTGATGAGGTAAGGTATTTTTGAAAATAAAAAAATTTTAAAAATATTTTTAAAACTAATAATGACTTATTTCCCAAAAACTATAACTACTTTGCTCATCATAGCATTATAATGATAGATATGATCAGACTTAGATGTCCAGAAAATAGACAAATAGATATGAAAAAGATTACTAAGATTTGCTAGATAGTTAGATAATAACATATTGGGATTATAATTGATAGATATGATCAGACTTAGATATGAACAGATTGAGATAAATAGATAGATAGATAGATAGATAGATAGATAGATAGATAGATAGATATGAACAGATTGAAATAGACAAATAGATATGAAAAGATTACAGTTGATAGATACTAAACCAATAGTGATAGATAGTTAGATAATCAACATATTGGGATATATAGATTGATAGATATGAACAGACTGAGATATGAACAGATTGAGATAGATAGATAGATAGATAGATAGATAGATAGATAGATAGATATTCATGTATCATACGACTTTTGAAGACCTAATTTTGAAGTTAATTTTAAGGGGGTCACATCATACATGAGATATAAAATTAGTGTATGTACTTCTGGTCCTGGCTATGCTGTTGACCAAACTCTGTATAAATTTACAGTGGTGAAATTAGCTTCAAAATTAGGTCTTCAAGTGTCACATGATTTGTGAGTATATACAGTAGTTGAAAACACAGAAAAAATATGGAAAATGCAATAAAAGTAAAAATCAAACAGAAGCATGCAAACAAATAAAATGTGATATATGAAAAATGACAATAAATTATTGATGATGTCTTTTCATATTTTTTTTTTGTATGTTTGTGTATTTTTTTGGGGGGTGCTTGAAAGATGGAGTATGTGTTTCATTAGTTGTGACATGACATCTTGGCTGACAATACAATGGGCTTTGCAAGTAGAAAAAATGTCTAATGTTATGCATTGGTAAATTTACTGCAGGAGTTATTTTTAATATACAATAAAATTTTCTTTTTTATTTCAAAGAATAAAGTCAGAGAAAGGCTTGAATAGAAAAGAAAAAAGAGGGGAGAGATGAATAACAAAAAAGAAGTTATGAATTCTATTTTAACAGAAAAGAAAGAAAGAGAAGGAGAAAAGATTAAGAGAAGGTAAGAAGATAATAAAATGAGAAATAAAAGAAAGGAAAATGGGAAACAAAAAGGAAATTTTAAGTGAAAGAAAGAAAGATAATGAAAAATAAAGTGCAAGAGGAAGAAAAAAAGAAAGTAAAAAAAAAAAGAGACAAAACAAGCAAACAGTAAAAAGAACAAGAAAAAGGAGAGATAAAAAGGAAGCATGAGTAGAAGAGAAATTATGAACTTGAGAGAAAGAAGAAAAAAGAAAGAAATGAAGATCAGTATAGAATGGAAGTAAAAGAAAAAAGGAAAAGAAATGCACCTCAGAAAGAGTTCAAAAGGATATAATAAAATGGGAAAAAAAAGAGTGAAAAAGAAAGAAGAAAAGCAAGAAAGAATCAATTTGTTTGAAGGGAAAAGAAAAGGAGAAAGATAGATTAGATAGAAGAGACTAGAGTGAGAGAGAATGAACTGTAGTAGAAATGCAGGAATATATATATATATATATATATATATATATATATATATATATATATATATATATATATATATATATATATATATATATATATTGCTTCTTGACCTTGGAAAAGACTTTATTTTTTTTAAAGTGAAGCTATTTCTGGCTTCTAGTCTTGATTTGAAGTTTTGGATTTTTTAAAATGTCAACCAAGGAATGGAAACATTTTTTGACAGTTGCAATGAGGAAATTAAGACAAAACAAACACGCATACACACACATGCAAACACACACACATATATGTATGCGTATAATAAATTGTAAAAAGACAAAGCATTTCTACTTACTAGTGATGTGCAGATGGCGTAATGGATAGTGGCTTGGAATGTGAAATCTGAGAGCCAAGTTCAAATTTCGGTTAAGTTCATTATATTTACTTTTAACTCTATAGTAGACACTTATTTCAAAAACCAAAATAAAATTTGAAAAATATTTTTCTGTTTTTTTTCTTTTTTTTGCATGAAAGAAATAAAAGAAAGAAATTTTCATGAATTATAAAAAACAAAAAAATGGCACAGCCACTTGTATCCGAGGATGTCAGTTTACTAGGGTGGCTAGCTAATCCCCATTGCAGACGTCTGCTCAGGCAAATTTGTGTTTGTTAAACATCCACAGATCCCACTTGTAGTTAATACTGCAACTATGCTGAGTTACAGTTTCTTGGAGAGTGCACGTTATCTAATGTGATCAACAGTCTTAACAAGGCCAGCACGCTCAAACCCTCAGTCACAATGACTTGTGACTTTCTGCAAGCACAACCATTGGACTATAAGATAGAACTAAACTGTTATAAAATCAATGTTTAATTTAATCAACAATATTTTATTATACAGCATAAGGCCATTTGATGACAGAGGGTATGTAACTCTCCCCCTCTCAGAAAACCAACAATAAAAATGAAATGAATGAGATGAAAACATTTTTAGTAATCAATGGAAAAAAACTTTTATTAATTTAAGCTTTTCCTCTAGGGTCTGATGATTCTGTCAATATAGCTTTGAGGATATTTAAATTGATTAATTCTATATATTTTTAAAATACAACAATTGTTGTTATTATTCATACTATATGTGATTTCTTGGCTTTATATTTTAATTTTTTTCAAATATATGTTGTAAAGTCATTTTAGTTTAATAAAAGATTTGAAAATGAAAGTGTCTGTCATCAGAGTGTTGCAGCAATCTTATATCTTAATAACTTTCATGCTTTCTTTTTTAGTTTTTACCCTTTCTTCTGTTCTTTCTTTCTTAATCTCTTCCTTAGTCTCTTTCTTTCTTTCTTTCTTTCTTTCTGTAATAGTCTCCCTTTCTTTCTTTCTTTCTTTTTCTTATTACTCTTTCTTTCTTCATCTCCCTTTTTCATAGTCACTTTCTTTCTTCATCCTATTTTCTTTGTCATTACTCTTTCTTTTTTCTTCATCTGCTTTTTTCTTAGTTACTACTCTTGCTTTCTTTCTTCCTTTTTATCTTCTTTTTTCTTACTCACTAATCTTTCTTTCTTTCTTTCTTCATTTTACTATTTTCTTAGTCACTATTCTTTCTTTTCTTTTTTTCACAGTTTTTTTTTCTTTCTGGCTTTTATCACTTAAATTATTAGTGTGGTGTAGTGATTGTCAAGGTGATTTATTAAAAACCTAGACATGATCATTGAACAGCCATGTAATACCAATCCTTCTATATGGCAGTGTATGTTAGACAATTTCCTCACAGATGAAGAGGAGACAGTGATGTTGTTCTACAGAAGGATGCTGAGAATAATGTGGATGGAGCATGTGAACAAGAAAGAAGTTTTAAAGAAAATAGAAACAAGAACACTTATACTTAGAACCAGAAAGAAAAGGCTGAAAGTCATAGAAAACACAATGAGAAAAGAGGGATTGGAGAATTTGACACCCACAAGACAGAAGGTCAGAGGGAACCTACTTAACAACCACATGTAACTGGATGGCAGACAGGTACTGGTAGATATAGTAAAGAGATAATTATTGCTTAGAGCTACAAAGAATAGGAAGTTGTGGAGAACCATGACTGCCCATGTTCTGAAGAATAAAAGAAAGTAAGTGCTTCACCTTAACATGAAAATCGTGCTCAATTTTTTCTTCGAAGAAAACAAACATCTTATCAATTAACTATAATAATCTAACCCAGATGCCCTTAGGAATGAAACTTTCATTGGTCCAAGATTCAGAAACTAGTTCCATTAATAATTTGTAAAAAGACCTTACCAATATGTTCAAACTTTAAAATAATCTTCAGTGGCAGTCATAAATTTTACACTATTAACTTCAAAACCAGCTATAAAAGAAACATTCACTGTTGTCTTTTATTGAAGAAGATGTTTCACTGTATTGTGATAGACAATTTTTCTAGAATCTATCTTATCCATTTGTCCATGTACTGAATATTGCTGCCACATCTGGCCTGGTGCTTCTGCCATGTGTTTAGAGCTTATTGATAAAATATTAAGAAGAATTTGCAATTTTCTTGGTCCTGACCAAGAATTTCAGCTTCAGTCACTTTCTCACTGCCATAGCATAGCTTCCCTGTGCTTTTTCTAAAAATATTTTCATGTTTATTGTTCTGATGAACTTTCCACTTAGACTTTATGCATTTCAGTGTACAACTAGATTGATGGCAAGGTCTCATCATTTTACAGTTGAAATAGCTAGATGTAACCATAAATTCTATACTAACAGTTTCTTCTCTCACATTTCTTTCTTGTAGAACTCTCTTCCATCTTCAGGCTTCCCCAGTTAACGTTAACCTTCAAAAGGTGAAATGCAGTGAATTGTTATCTTCTTAATTATTTTTCATTAATTGTCCTCTCTCCTTAATAATGCATTATGCTCTGTAATCTTAATGACTTTATTACCTTGCGTGGGGGGGGGATAATTAAAAAAAAGATTGTGGTTCATGCATTGAAAATAACAATATTTGCATTCAAGTATTTAAGTTACTGTCTATAATTATGAGAGAGAGTCATTACCATTTTAATGGTTATTATTCACATATTATTCAAATCATACTTTCATATTGTTATAATCAAATGTGTATAAAATCAAATGTTGATGCTAACCTCCAGGAGAGTGATTTATTGCACCTTCTTGGACTAACATTTTCTGTGGAAAGATTATATTGAATCAATTATTAAGTCTGTAGGTAAGGAATTTGGTTCACTGTGTCATGCTAGACAATTTTTCTTGCCAGAATCTATCTATAAGTCTACCATTAATCCTTGCTTTGAATATTGCTGTCACATCTTGTCTAGTGCTCCTGCTATATATTTAGTGATTCTTGATAAAATCCAAAGAAGAATCTGCAATGTTATTGGTCCTAACTTTGCATCTCAGTTTCAGTCTCTTTCTCACGGATGTAATGTAACTTCTTTGTAACTTTTCCATAAATACTTTCATGATAACTGTTCAGATCAACTTTCCTCTATGGTACGTAGAGTTCATGAATTTATGTGAAGTATCAGTTTGGCGGCAAGGTCTCATCATTTTACAGTTGAACTGGCTAGGTGTAACCATAAGTTCTATACTAACAGTTTCTTTTCTTGCACTTCTCACTTGTGGAACTCTCTTCTGGCTTCTTACTTCCCTGCCAAATTTAATTTTCAGAAATTTAAGTGCAATGTCAATCATTATCTTCTGTCTTCTTCATTCTTGTTCTTTTATTGTCTTCTCTCCTTAATAGCATAATTCTATCATATTCTCTTATTAACTCATTGCACCTTAGTGGCTTTATTGGCTTGCTTGTCCAATTTAGAAGGTGAGGTCAAAAAGAAGTGAAGAAATATTCATGTATCATCTTTTTGAAGAAAGCTCATGCATCTTTGAGTAACAAGGAATTGAATTTCATGAGTTTGCTGATACCACCAAGACTGAGTTTGTGGATGGGGTTAAATCAACCGGTTAGTTATTTACTGGTTGGTCTGTTAGTTAGCTAGTTAGTTGGCTAGTATTTGACATGCTCTCACCTTCTATTTGTTTAGCTGCCTGTCTTAAAAACCTCTGACATTTTCTACTTGAGATGATTTGAAGACTTTTACCTCCCCTGGTTCTCTCTCCCTCCTCATTTTTTTTTTCACTGTATAGCCTTTCAATTCACTTCCTTCAACAGAGACTATATTCACTTAACCAATCATGGACACTGTTGGTGAAGGTGGATTTGGAAAAGGTCTGAGGGATGCTCTGGTTAGACTGTGGGTGGAGTGGAGGCTTTTCATAGTGAAAGGAAACTCCGTATATTCCAGAGAATAGGTCAGTAGAAAAGAGAAAAACTGAAAACTTGCTCTCTGTTTGCTATCACAATCTTACTTGAAATATGTTTTACTATCATATAACTATTCAAACACTTGATATCTATATGTATAAAAATATGTATGATGTATATATATTTATAAGTAAAATGTGTACATATAACTATTTTTATCACTTTAAACATTATTTGTAGTGGATAGCCATATTTGAGTAGATACTCTGTTTATTTATTAAATAGCCTACATATTTATTTTTGTCTACTAGCCTGAATATTTGAGAAATATTATTAAAGAAAAATATGTCTCTCAAATTCTAAATGTGACATCTTCTAACAAGCTTTGTTTCTTATTTTGAGCAATTTACCTGACAGAAAGCAAGAATAGGAGTGATTTGAACCTGCATTCTTTAGAAACACATAACTATACATACATATATATATATATATATATATATAAATCCAAATGTATTTGCAAAGCAGTCAAACTGAAAATATTTTTAAAGTTGAATATATATATACATTCACAACCATCATCCATCCATAATCTTCCTTACATTTGATAGGATGCTGAAAAGTTTTTGGCCTAACCAATTTCCCAAAAGTTAAACAACTGACAAAACATCAGGATTTTTTAAAAACTGTTCATCTTAACTGAAAAACTTCCAACATTCCTTGTATCTGTCTAAGTCAGTTCATATCTTTCTCAGTCGATACATCTTTTTTAATCATAATTATGTATCTATCATAGTCAGTGTACTGGTAAATCATCAGTTACCTCCCCTTAAGATCTAAGAGGTATAATAATAATATTAATAGTAATATCCATCAGTAGACAAGTAGTCAGAGTAAAGTGCAATAAAGCTTTGGTATAAGTTTATTCACTGGTTCTGTATTTACTACAGTCACAGCTCAAACATGAGTTTTAGCAGAATATTTCCAAGATTTTAATATTTTACTTTTTATATATTATTCAAAGTTTGCTATATTCATGGGAGTAGAGTGCTTAATATTGTTGTTACCATAATGTTTTAGCTAATCTATTCTACAGCTTTATTCAGGTGTTCAAGGATGGGATGCATTTGAATATATCTAAATGGATTTCATCATATGCCTTTCACTCTCCCAAATTCCCAGGCCTTTTATCTGCAAATAGTAGTAATGACATCATACTACATGAAATGTTGGCGATTAACCATTGGCTAATCATTTCATGTTCTTATCTGGCTAAGCTGCTCCAGCTCTAAACTTGAATTTAAATGAGTGAATGTTGTTATTCATGTGCTGGCAAGAAACAAATTATCAGTTCTCAATGTGTTATGAAACAGTATCTCTTATAATCTTATGTCCTTGCCTCAAATCCTTTATTTGAACCTGTTAACAAATCTTGGCCATTTTAATTTTATTTGTTTTTTTTTTTTCAGAAGAGAGCTGACTAAAATCAATTCTATTCTTGTTTTCTGTCAGGTAAATTGCTCAAAATATGAAACAAAGTTTGTTAGATGTTGCATACTGAATTTGAGAGACAGTTCAACAATAATGTAATTAAAAAACCCGTTGATTTACTGAAATTAAAATAGTAGTTTTTATCTATATATTAACATATCTATATCATTATCTATGTTGAAATATATATATATATATATATATATATATATATATCTTATACATCACTCCAATAACTGTTATAAATTCCACAACAGAGCTACACATGTACAATGCAAGTTTTTTTAAGCATAATTTTTTAAAAGGGTCTAATTTCAGTCTATTTTTCAATTTTGGATATAGGCATTTCACAAAATTACAATTCTAAACATTGTTCTCACTGTATTTCTATTTTTTAACCTAATATTTATTACATACCATTCATCTAATAATATATAATAAATAATTATAATATTTTTATTCTTTCACTTATGAATTTTTTATTGCCCTACCATACTATCATATATATATATATATATATATATATATATATATATATTGGTTGCAGGAAATATCACAATTGCTGGATTTGCTGATAGTTTTTAAATTCCTGAAATATAAAAAATGAATTCATGAATCAAAACCAGGATTTCTCAAAGTGCTTCATCAGTGAGGATCAGGGGCTCTGCAAACCTTTTTATCAAACTTTTGGATTATCCTAAAAAAACCCCAAAAACTCACAAATCTCTGAAAATTTTGATAAGATTTTCAACAATTTTACATTTTTGAAAAGACATTTTCATTATATGAATCTACTAAAACTAAGTACAGAAATGGTTTAAATACTGAGAATGATATGAGGTTACACAGATTTTGCACAATGTTGAAAAACTTTGAACCTAAAAAAACTTTGGGCCTCAAAATTACATTGAGCCTCAAAAAAAAAAATGAAATTTAGACATTAAGTTTGACTTTATTTTTTATGAATAGTAAGTGTTAAAAAATAATTTTTTTTTCATCTAATTGTTTTTAAAGATTAAATTATTAGGGCAATTTGAAAAACGTTTATTCTAAAAAAACAAAAAAAAAAAATTATGCTTAAGAGATCCATGGCACCAAGACATAAACAACTTACAGAATGAATTCAGACTCCCCAGATTCCTTCTCTTCATTATCTATGAATTGCTACAACTTCTTGAGAAAGATTGTGGAATGGTTTTCTATTGTCTTCTTCATGTTTTGGAATTTTATTCTATGTTATCAGATTTACCCCAGTAAAAACAAGGCAGTAAATTGACTAAGACACAAGGGGTTACTGGGTGTGAAAGAATTAGAAGACAGAAAACATTATGAAGGAATGAGGACAATAGAAGAGTAATCAGGAAGACAGTAGATAATAATTGACATTGCATTTAAAATTTTGAAAATCAAAGTTGGTCAGAAAGCATGGAGTCAGAAGAGAGTTCCACAAGCAAAAATTGTGAGGAGGGAAACAGTTAGCATAGAACTTATGGTTATATCCAGTCAATTCAACTGTAAATTGATGAGACCTTGTTGCTAATCTAATACTGCACTTAAATTAATAAAGTCTAGGTGCCATAGCAAAGTGCTTGTCCAAACAATTACCATGAAAGTATTTACAGAAAAGGCTTAGAAAAGTAACTTTACAGTGGTGGAAAAGTGACTGAAGTCGAGATGCCAGATCAGGACCAATAATATTGCTGATTCTTCTTTGGATTTTATCAATGAGCTCTAGATAAATAACATGATATTCTAAGCATGAATGAATGGTAGATATAGATATGTGAGATAGATTCTGGCAAGAAAAATTCTCTAGCATGACACAGTGAACCAACTTTCTTAGCAGTTGATCTAGCAATGTATTCAATATAATCTTTCAACTTCATGTCAGCTGAGAATGTTAACCTGAGAAGGTGCAAGGAGAGTCACTCTCCTGGAGGTTAGCAACAGTCATGCTGATAGAAAGCAGAAAGGGGTCTCCCAAGTGATTAACCGAGAGCAGTTTTATTTTAGAGGCATTAAAATTAAAAAAGCCATTTTTGCCCCACTTAACAATTTACTGTTGATTGTTTTTGAGATCAGCTGCCAATCTGATCAGACTGACTATCAAGACAGGAGTAAATGGTTGTGTCATGAGTGTAGATACCAAGTTAAGAGCTGATGACATCATGAAGGTCATCAATGAAAATTAAAAACAGAGTAGGACCAATGATAGAGCCCCAGGGGACACTCACATTTGAACAAAAGGATCTAGAAGAGTGGCCATTCAAGATAACTTTCATTTCATAATTTGATAAGAAAGACTGAATCATTCCAAAAATTCATGCAAAGACACCATAACTTTTCGACTTGTGAAGAATAACCATTTTGCCAAAACCTGTCAAATGCTTTTGAGATGTGTCCAAAACAACAGCTCGTGCTTCACTGTTCTTACCTAAAGCTTGATAGACACTTTCTGCAATTCAGAGTTTTCCTTCTCTTTGTTTGTCATGTGCAGCACAATGAGGAAATTTCAAGGAAAATAGGAACAAAGAGAATACTTGTACTTCAATCAGAAAAAGACAACATTTCTGAGACACATAATAAGGAGAAAGGGCTTGGAGAATTATAAACTCACAGGACATATGGAAAACATGACAAGCAAAGGGAAACAATGAGTAACCTACCTAAATTACTTAAATGTCAGAAAAGAGACTAGCATGGATAGTAAAATGTCAATGATTGCTTGGTGTTACGAAGAATAGGAAGTTGTGGAGAGTCATGGTTATTCAACGTCCTGAAGAGACATGGCACATAGCAAAAGATCATAACAGAATTTAAAGTCCTTGATCAACTCCTCATGATGTTTTTATATAAAGGTTTTTTTTTAATCATTTAACCCTGAGCAAGGCAATAAAGCCATTAAGCCACAAGGGATTACTGAGAGTGAAAGATTCTGGAAGAAAATATTATTAAAGAGGATGGACAATAAAAGAATAGAATCTAATGAAGCAGATGATGACTGACATTGCATTTAAATTTTTGAAGATCAAAGTTGACTGGAAAGCAAGAAGCTAGAAGAGAGTTCTAGAATCTTATGAGTCATTTATTCTCCACAAACATTCTTCTACCAGAAAAATGAAATTTCAAAAAGCAAATTGATTAAGACAAAAATCTTATAAATGACAAATTATAATGCTTATATTCCAATAAGTAATCCTATATCTGTATATAGTTTATCAATAAAAATGATAAAACTAAACATTTAAGGCTGGATCCCAATAATTGCTAAGTCTACACTCTTGAAATAAATTTACCATCAAATTACAAGAATTGACAGTTTATTTAAAAAGCAAAATTGTTTACATAAAATAAATGTTTTTGACATTAACCAGATATTTGCTGAACTATCAATTTCTCTTTCACATGGAAAAATCTCTTAACAAATTAACGGATTGAGTAGCAGTAAGGGAATTTGAAACCTTTGATCAACTGACAGAAAAATGTGGCCTGTAAAATGAATTAATGATGAAGGATTGACAGAAAAAATATTTATCCTGTCTTAATCAACAACTTTGTTCTATAATCACCTCCTATTAAACTCTACTGAGAGATTCAATGGTGATATTATAGTGTCTAGTATTTAAAGTTTCAACAGGCTAGAATTATAGAATTAATGAGCTTGGATTTTGCCTCTGGTATCTACAGGTGCTGTTGCTATCTGTTAAAGTCTTCAGAATTTGGGTGACACTTCCTCGATGTTGATGGTACAAATGAGAGTTAATCTGTAAAGAAAAATAAATTGTTATGGTTAACAAGTTAGTGTCTGCTGAATCTTACAGAATAGGGTTTAGGAGTTTGAATGCTTGAAATATTTTTTTTTCTTACATTTTTATATTATTTAATTTTTTTCGACTATTGTTTACCTAACACAAGGACCAAAGGCCACTCAAGGTAGAGGTTACTGAATGAGGTTATTTTATGAACATAAGAGAAGGAGGTAAGAAATGTGTATTATGAAGACAAGTAGGCTAGATAACAGTTGAAGTAAAGATTATAGTAATTGGAAAAATGGCTTATTGGTAGT
Source organism: Acanthosepion pharaonis (assembly GCA_903632075.3). NCBI lineage: Eukaryota > Metazoa > Mollusca > Cephalopoda > Sepiida > Sepiidae > Acanthosepion > Acanthosepion pharaonis. The sequence goes on along the minus strand of CAHIKZ030005473.1, from coordinate 334,562 downwards.
TTGTTCCACAAAGCAGCAATTATTAGGAAAAGAACTTCCTTTTTGCCAACTGAATATGAAGAGAATGAAGATGGTTTTACACTGTGTGAATGGCAAGGTGAGTCTTAGTTGTAAAGGTCTGAACTGGTGGAACTAAGGAATGTAGCTCATAAGAACATTTTCTATGTTAAAAGGGATATAGCATTGGTACTCTTCTATTATTTTCTCTGCATGAAAGTTGTTGTTGTAAGACACTGTTTCTACTTCAATAATGAAATATGATAGAAGGAATTGTTGAATAGCACATTTAATGTTATTGGAACATTATCTGTGTTTTCAATTTCGCTGAGTTCAAAATAAATCTTTTTTTGTGCATTTATTATAAATTCATGAAATTTTAATATTTGGGAGAAAGAATAGATCATATATGCTATCAAACTTGATATTTATGAACAATTTTACAAATATATATATATTTATATATTCTTGATAAAATCCAAAGGAGAATCTGCAATATTATTGGTCCTGATCTGGCATATCGGATTCGGTCACTTTCCCACCACCATAACATAGCTTCCCTTTCTTTATAAATTTTATATAATCATTTTGAAGATTATCAAAGTATTTTTCATTTGTTCATAAATTATTTCTAATTTATTCACTCTTTATGCTTTACTTCTAAATTACTTATGAATTACTGGTGATTAATTGCAAATTACTATATTACTATGAGAATTAATTACTTACAGATATCAGCACTGATGGTGTTGAGTTTAATCCCTGGGTCAGGCAGTGTAAGTTCAATTAAGTAATATGAGTTATCTTCCCTGGCACTGACAGTAGAATGAGAAAAATCCAATCCACAGAAGGTTGTTGAGTAGAATAGCCAAAGCATTGTAGCAGTAACAACGAAGATGAATACACATGCTGAAGGACGTGTGTCTATATTTCATAGACTATGCAAAGGCCTTCGACAAAGTATGACACAAGGATCTGCCGGAACTGATCAGCAATCTTGATATATTCAGGAAAGATATAAGAATAATCAAGAACTTATATTGGCAGCAAATGGCTTGAATGTGCATAGAGAATGAGTTCAGCAGATATACAAAAATAGAAAAGGGTGTAAGGCAAGGATGTGTCTTCTCACCGGGCCTATTCAATCTATACAGCAAGGCAATTCTGAGAGAATTGGAAACCCTACTGGGATTCATCATTGACAGCCGCAATCTTAACAACATAAGATATGCCGATGACACAGTACTGATAGCAGACATGGAAAAGAAATTACAAAACCTCCTACAGAAGGCAGTGAAGGAGAGTGTGAAGAAAGGACTAAGTATAAACTACAAGAAGACAGAATGCATGGTCATCAGTAAAAGGATGAGCCTGAAATGCGATTTACAGGTTGAGAACACTAGAATCAAGCTGATACGGAAGTTTAAATATTTGGGGAGTGTTCTGACAGTGGGCAGTAAATGCAACACTGAGATCTGTAGACGAATTGGGATGGCCAAGGGCGCATTCTAAAAACTGGGCAATTTCCTCAAAGATGAAGAAGAGACTAGAGGTGATGGAGATGTGGTTCTACAGAAGGATGCTAAGGATATGGACTGAGTGTATGAGCAACGATGAGGTTTTAGAGAGGATGAAGCAAGGAGGAGGATTATACTTAACATCAGGAAGAGACAGCTGAAATTCGTGGGATACATAATGAGGAAGGATGGCCTGGAGAATCTGATACTCACGGGTTGAATAGAGGGAAAGAGAAACAAGGGAAAACAACACATAACATACCTGGCGGGCTTAAGCAAGTGGATGACAGAACATGGTCTGGGGGAGGTGGCAGAGGGAAGGAACTTGTTGAGAGCTGCAAGGGATAGAAGGAGTGGAGAGCCATGATCACTTATGTCAGGATATGGCACATAGAAAGAAAGAATGTATAATAATTATAATTTTCAGATGACCAGAAGTGACATACTTCTGAAAGCGATTGGCAGGTAGAATAGTCAAAGAATTGTAAGTATCACAACCAAGATGTGGATACTAGTCTGAATAAGTTAATAAATGATTAATATTTAATTTAATAATGAATAATAATGATAATATTTAGAATATTATTTATAATTTATACATGGATTTTTGTTCATAATTTCTCATCATAAGTTCATTTTATATATTTATATATTCATGAATTTATTATTTACAAATTTTCTGTAAAGTTTTAAAGCATAAATTCTATAAATTTTAAATTTTTACATCAATTTTTAAGACATATTGAATTTCTCTTTAAAAATGGACAGAAGTATGTGATTTTGATACTTTGAGACAAACTTTCTTTCTTAAATAGCTCATTCATCATTGGTATCTTCATAAAAGTAAAAGTGGTGGCCCCCAGGTAACTTGATTGTATAAAAGTGCCAGGTAATTTTCTTTATTGCTATACTTGGTTAATAAAAAATAAAAGAAACTTAACTTTGTCAACAAACAAATTTGACAATTATAAATAATAAATTTACATGAAAAGATGAAAGCCATTTTAAATCTATTTATTTATTCCTGTTTATCAAAAAGGTTTGTTATAATACCTGAAGAAATATTTCATGTATATATATATATATATATATATATATATATATTATTTCTTTTATTACAAACTTAACTTCTTAATTAATAGAAATATCAAGATATTGTTTTAATACTTATTCTTTAGTTCTGAAAGATACTTGATGTATTAACCTCTTCTTCTTTTTTGGGTGAGGATGATTGAAAAGCGATCACAGTTGTCTTATGTTAAAAGATTGTTGACACTTTTTGCTACAAATCTCATTGATTCGTTCACAGGCCTTTATTTTATTCACAAATATTGAAGAAAAATTAACCAGTGTTTCTAAGTAGCAAGGTTGTCATAGCAATGATTTATCTTAATTTTTCAGTTGGTCCAATGACGTTCTTATTGAACAAAATATTTAAACATACTATTTGTTTTCATATATTCTGTCTTGCATACTTTATACTCATGTCAGTATATATATGTACTTTCGACATAAGGTAATGTGTATATTTATTAATATATTCTTTATAGCCCTATATTACCACATTAAGCAGTTTTGTCAACACCAAAAATTAAATAAAATATTTATTTGCAAATTTATATATTCACATGATTGCAAGCATGTATGGTTGCTTGTATCTGTATTTATTTATTTAATTCATATATATATATATATATATATATATATATATATATATATATATATATATATATATATATATATATTTACATATGCTCTGTCCCTGATATTGAGCTTATCTTAAAGCTATATTTTTATCATATATAATAATAATAATAATGGACTCTCCCAACGGTTTCGACATATGAGGATCTGCCAGCTTATTGATTCAGTTATGAAAAATTATGCGATAATCTTAAGTGGCATTTAAGACCCGCTAGTGATTTACAAAGGATGCCACATATGGAGCAGGTGTGAGAATTATGAGATGAGATCTCTGTTAGATTGGCTGACCTTTTAGATCTTGCTCTCACTTCTTGAAGATGATTCAGACAAGCAGATTGAAAATTGCTGAGTCCACTAAAACACGTTGATCTCCATTCTACCCGCTCCAAAGCTAAGCGCTCAAGGGTGTTATATGGTATATTAACTGCTGAGAAGTTACTTTTCAGCTTGTCTTTGTATCTTAGCCATGGGCGTCCTACATTCCTGTAGCCCTGATCTAACTGGTTGTACATTAGGATATATATATATATATATATATATATATATATATATATATATATAGATAGATAGATAGATAGATAGATAGATAGATAGATAGATTACAAGCAGTAGTTTCCCACTGAGAATCTTCTATATTGCAGGCAGCCAGAGACTCTTTTAAGCAGTTAGTGGGGTACTTTCTTGGTTTATGCTGGTGTTGAATGTCGTAGAGCAACTCTCTGTGGAGCATTCATTTGGGTATTTTTCTCTCATCAAGGAAAACAACATGGCCTGCCCTGTGAAGCCCATGCCAGTGAAGGTGTGCTTTGATACTTGCATTGACCTATTCAAAGATCACAATATACACAATGAGGTTTTGTCCAGTGTATACCAAGAATCACTTTTAAACAGCATTGGTTTAATCTCTTCATGTTGTTTAAATACCTGCAGGCTACAACAGACATCTCACGGCAGTACAGCAGGTATGTCAGCACACAGTTATCCTAGACTGCCACCTTTGTGCACTTCTTAAGTCCTCTCTTAGATCAAGCTCAATCTTTTAGAACTGCAAAAGCATCAGTTGCCTTCTTACATGAGCAGATATTCAATTGGTAAGAGTGGAACATCTATTCCTAGTGTTCCTAAGGCATGTGAATTTTATACTATCTTCAGTTTATGGCCATCCACAAATATTGAACATGAAGCAGATTGTAACATAACCACTATCTCAAAAGCCTTGGTAAGATCTATGAAGAACTGAAATAGGATTTTGTTGTTGTTCATACAACTTCTCTGGGAATTGTTATACTGTGAAAATGCATATCTATTTCTTCTATCAGGCTGGAAAGCCCATTGTGACCATGGCAGTATTGTTTCCACAATATGAGCATTCAGTTGAGACAACAAAATTCCCAACAGGATTTTACCTTCTGTCAAATGTAAATTTATTCTCTGATAATGTCTGCACAGCTTCCTTATACCTTTGCCTTTGTACAATGGTATCATAACTGCACCTTTCCAATCCTTTGGAACCTTCCCAGCATCCATGGGTACAAGGTGATTCTATGCATGGTATCAGCTAAATGATCACCACCATACCAAAGGATTTCAGCAAAGATGCCAACTTTTCTGGCAGCCTTTCCCCAGGTTCAACTTGCTGATAGATGCTTTTACTTGCTCTAAGGTAGGAAGATATTTCATAGATTACATGATGAGTTTTTGCCGATGGTGATTAACAGTAGATTGGTTCTGTTGAACACATCTGAAAAGTGTTCTTTCTATCTCTCACCAATTTCTGCTATGCTACGAAGGAGCTTTGTGTCATCTTTTGATCTAAGAGGCATTACTAAGGCCATTCTTGAATCAAAAGCCTGCTTCATGAGGCTGTACAGCTCTTTCTGTCAGCAGTAGCCAGTATTTCTACAACTAAGTCAGACCATCAAATATCCTGTGCTGAGCACTGAGTTTCGCTTCTTTGAATTGCTTTTCTAGCTGTTGTTGGGTGCTTGGGGGATAGTACTTTTTGTAGTATGCACTCTCGTATCTTGTTCTTATTTGAGATAATATTATTAATGACTTGGTCATCAAATCCATTATGACTTCTAGCTGAAACTAACCGCAGAATCTCTTTAGTTGCATTATATATATATATATATATATATATATATATGAAAAGTGTATATAAATATAAATAAATATATATATGTATAATTATTTATATATTATATCTTTGGATACTTATTAGAAAGCTCAATATCAGAAATAGAGCTAACATATTTGGTTGGATAGATGTGAGTTTGTGACCCTAGGTTTCACGCTTTAGCGATCGTCAGACAAACTCTACCCTAGATATATTATATTAACAGCTAGCAAGCATTCCTTCTGCTTACAGAAGTAGGAAGAAGAAGAAACACCAGCTTGTTTTCTCCAAGAACACCTGAATAAGGAAAAGTAATCTTCAATAATAACAGTCCCAGACAAGCATATTTGAAATGAACTAAATCCAAGACAAAACAAGCAAAGCATGTAACTGTCAATCACTTAAATTTATTTATATTTTGTAATTATTAGTGATTTTACAAGCACCAGAATTATTATTTGTGTTCCAGTTTGATATTAAAAGTATTTCTCCTCAGAGTATGGAAACAAACTTTATTAACCTTGCATAAAAGATGTCACATTGTGAATATCGAAATTTGCCACTGATAAATTATGCACCACAACAGGATTTCCGGGTTACTAAATTTTGAATTTTACGACTTTTAACTTTGGGGTTATTCCTTAAATATGCTGTTCTAATTTGGGCATCTAATGAGAAGAAAGTGAATTCAGATGGAGTCCATTTCCCTCCACGTGACCAAATCTGGCAACCCTTTAAGTGAATTCACCATATTAAATCAAAATGAGTTTCATAAAAAGATATGCCAGGATACAAAGGGTACAAACAGCCTGAATTTAACTATGCAAATCGAAAGTATAAGTACTATAGAAAAGATCTACGAGCAAATAAAAAAATAATTTTAACAGATCATCCAATATAAGCCATGAGACAGGAATTAGACATTGTAAACAAAGAAAGATATTGAATATCACCATTTTAATGGACTGCAGAATGAACTTGAATATGAAGGAGAACCAAGAAGAATATCTGGACTTGAATAGAGAAACAAAAGCAGTGTGGATCATGATGGTGATAGGTCTTATCATTTCTGTTAAAGAGCTTGGAATGCAGACTAGATATAATCATAATTTTCAAAGATGTGACAGTAAATTTCATAATTTCTGAATTTTTGAAAAGAGTGAAAAGCTGGAAAAATATATCTGGAATGGTACTGAACAGTCTTGAAAGAGATTGTAGGAATTGGAAATATGTGAAAGAATATACATGATCCAGACAATGGCATAAGTGAAATTAGAATACTGATGACAGTGCTAGAGTATTTGGGGATTTGCTGTCACTTGATCTCCATTGAAAGCTACAATTACTGTGAAACCCGAATGAACACAAATAATAATTAACAATACCAGGAAATGGAATAAACAATTTTGATTCAATATTGCCTTTAATGTCCAAGAAAACATGTAACTGCACATCAAATTTGGTGTTTTTATTTGACAGGTGTCAAAACCAGAATTGATATTGGCATAGGTGGTTTTATTTTTTTATAGATGCATGCAGTCATTACACCATTTGCTCTCAGAATTATATTTGCTAAACATTCTTCATTTTTTGTATATTTTCAGGCATTTATAGCTCAGTATATATATATATATATATATATATATATATATATATAATTTGTGAGCCTGCTTCACACTGCGTTGTTAATAAGAGAAAAAAAATTAAAAAGACTCAAGTCAGTTTTCCCAAATTGCTTTGGCTGCATTTTCCATAAGAGGACTGAGTGAAAGAAAAAAAGACATTGCAAACTACAATGAGCTGAAATTTTATTGAGCTGGCAATATAACTGTCAACAGAACATTTCCTCATTTGCTGTAACTGGTAGCTATTTACTTAGGCTTATCTTAAGCTACTATAAAGTGAGGCACCCAGTGAGGATCAAACACACTATATTATATGTTTAGAAGAGACAACAAAAAGACAAAATTTATTAAGTGCTACAAAGGACAGTAATTTGTAGAGAGCCTCAAGGGACACTGCACATAGATGAAAAACTTCTAAGTTGTTTTATGTCAGAATTAACTTTTCAAAATTCTTTTATTCTATCCATTTATTTATTGTATTTATATTTATTGTATCCATCTAAATAATTTTGACTATTACTACAGTTGTTACTAATTTTGCATGTTATTAGAATTGTATTTTTTAGCAAATTCTGGTGTTTTTAATAATGATGGTAACATCATTTACAATGGTCAAACTGAATTTATATGAGCATTTTGTTTTATACACACTTCAATATACAATCTCTTCTGGATGAACAGTAGTCATTGTAAGAAAACTGATTTCTCTATTTCTTCCATGATGGATTTTGTGCTATCCCCAGCAACCTATACTGGGCATTATTCAATCAATTTTTTACTCAGTCTGGTATCTTTCTTTTTGTGAGTTTGTGTTTGTGTGTTTTTGTGCTGAATAAGTGAAATAGTTATATAGTTCATAATGATGCTAGAGGTCAGGGTTCAAATGTAGATAAAATCTATGCTTTTCAATACTGATTTTCAATGCAGGTATGCCCTCTCTACTTGCAAGATTGGCATAATACTGTATTCTTTCATTCTGTTTAGCTACGTGGCCTATTAAAGTAAATGCTACAAATATCAAATGTATAGGCTTGTCTGTGTGTATGTTTGTGTACATGTGTGTGTGTGTCACTTCTTCTTCTTTATGTACCATGTCCCCTCAGGACATAAGCGATCATAGCTCTCCACTACTTCCTGTCTCTTGTGGCTTATTAATAAATTTTATCTGTTATTTCTCCTAAACCCTGTTCCACCATCAATTTACTCATGCTCACTAAGTATGTTAGATATTGTTTTCCCTGTCTCTCTTGCCCCCCAATCTGTCCTGTGAGTATCAGATTTTACAAGCTCTCTTTCCTCATTATGTGCCCTAGAAAACTAAACTGTCTCTTCCTGATGTTAAGTATAAGTTTCCTTTATGTTTCCATTTTCTCTAAAACACATGTTAACCTGCATAGTAGAGCATCAGAATTTAAGGATACCATAAGTGTGTCAATTGCTTTTCTGAAAGGAGAAAGAAGAAAAAAGAGATTGCTAGTAAAAAACTAAGATAAAAAGAACAAAGTAGGGAAAGAGATGATTGGAATGAAAATGTCAAGTGAAAGAAAGTGAAAGAAAAAATTAAAGACTAAATGAAAGAGAAAACAAAAGAGAAGCTTGTTAAAAAGCCTGAGGAAAAACTATTCAGTAAATAAAATAAATGAATTTGTGACATCCAAAAATTAGTGGAAGTCGTCATTTTTTTTAAAGATGTTAAGTATGACCAAAATATACACCTGACAGAGGATATAATTATATGTTGCATTTTATGCAGATTCTAAGAATTTTCTTTTGGTCATTTTGTCAGACATCAGGATATGCCCCTAAAGCTTCTGATTTAATTAAGAAGTACTGTCTGGAGGACATCAGTTTTCAGTTTTAATCTTTTTGGCTCAATCCACTCTCGTAAATTTGATCAAATAATCAAACATCAGAATTGGTGGGAGAGAGGAACAGTTCCATCTTTTATTGGTCCTAACCAGGTATCTTGGCTCCGGTCTCCTTCTCTGTAATTTTTCTGATAAGCTTTCCTCTTTGGTACCTCAACATCAAGAATTTAAGTACAGTACTTAATTGGCAAATAGGTTTCATCATTTCACTGTTGAAATTGCTATTTGTAACTGTTGGGGTGCACCCACCTTCTAACTAGTAATGGACTGGTCCCTCTTATATAGTTCATGTCTGGAGAGAGAGTGACAGAGCGTCAGAGAGAGAGTCAGCGTTAGCAGTCCAGATAAGCTTACCCGGTACATACCGTTGGACTATAGACTTTGGATAATGTTTCGTACTAACCAACCTTCGTTCTACTAATCACTCTGTTGTTAATTGCTTTTATGAATATATCAGTATTTTCCTCTACAACTGTGTTTGTCTTGATTCATACACTGACACGCGGGAAACTCACAACATCTCAGTAACCATAACTCTAGGCTAATAGTTTCTTTTCTCGTATTTCTCAATTGTGGAACTCTCTTTTCACTTCCTACTTTCCTGTTAACTACAGGCTTCAAAAATTTACACGCGTTGTCAATCATCATCTTCTGTCTCTTTGAATCCTGTTCTTTTACCTTCTCTGTTTCTTGCATCTGAGTGGCTTTTATTGCACTGCTTGGGGTGAAATGTTTAAAAAGATAATCTAGAGATTGTCAGCACATCTTTATAATTATTGCTTTTCCAGACCTGAAAACCTGGAAAATGTATCTAAATACAGGAATGAAAGTGAAGGAAAATACATAAAAAAAATAAATGGAAGGTGGAAGTAATGAAAAGCAAAACAAACAAAATAAATAAAGAAAGAAAAAATATAGAGTAATAGCAAAAGGAAAAAGAGTAAAAGAAAGGAAGAAGGAAGGAAAAACAAGAAACACATAAAAAAGAAAGAAAGAAGAGTAAAAAAAAAAGAAAGAAATATTAAAAATAAGGATGAAAAATGAAAATAAAATAAGAAAATGGAAAAGAAAGAAAAATAATAAGAACCTTTGTAAAGAATGGCAAAAGAACACTACGTAAAGAAAAGAACATGGTAGAAACAGAGAAGAGAAAAATTAAAGAATGAATGAATAAGAGAAAACTTTAAAAAGTGAGGAATAAAATTCAGTGAAAGAAAAATGAGGAACAATCAGAAATAAAACAATTTCTGAATGGAAAAGAAAAAGTGTAAATAAAACAGAGAAAGGAATATAATTATCAAAAAACGTGTATCAAAAAAGAAAAAAGTTAAAAAACAAACAGGTGAGTGTAAGGGGTGCTGAAAAATTTTTTGGCTTGAACCACTTTGCAAAATCTAAACAAATGACCAAACATCAGAATTTCTTTTGAATCCATTCTTACTATTATTGAAAACATTTTAGCACCTCCCTATATAAAAAAAAAAAAAAAAAATAGAAGTACAATTAAATCTTGCTTCAAAGCAAGAATCTGAAATAAGTAAAGAACTCAATCCATTCAGAAAGTTCACAAAGTTTGTGCATTTATTTTCTCCATATAAACAAATTAATAAGAATTTGAAAATCAGTTTGCAATCATGCAGTAAAAAAGAAAGAAACTAATTAACATTAAATTCATTTTACGGCCATAAAGTATAAAGTACTTTTCGGTTCAATTCAAATACCAATTTTCATAGCAATGTTTCTAATTTTATCAATATTATTTGGAATAAAAAATTGGTATGTATATTCACAAAGTCTAGATATAATACTTAATCATCTTTGCAAGAACCAGATCAATAAAATTATAATAGCAATAATAAATTATCTATAATTATATTGGAGTTGTTTCTTGCCTTTTTATCATTTCAGTTGGTTCTTTTTATATATTAAATTTGTCTTTTTTAATTTAATTTCTTCTTTTGGCCATTTCATTTCATGTTTTTTTTTTTTCAGATTTCTCTTTTTACTGATTCCCCTTTCAAGTTTTAACTCTAAAATACCAAGCATAGCAAAACTAACAAAGACATTTTTAATGGGATTTTCTTATGCATTTTTGACAGGTCAAATTTTAGATGGCTAATAATAACAACATTCTGATAATTTTTACCAGCTTCAAAATCATTTCTTTTCTTAACTTAATCCTTTTTTACTCTTCTCTCAATTTTTTTTCACTTTTTCTTTATCTTTTTTACTTTGTCTATTTTATCTACTTTTTTTCTTCCATCTAAAATCATTGCCTTTTTTCGAGACTTTCAACCAATAAATGTCCAAATTTATACCATCTGCTTTCTTACTTATGGCTATGCACTGTTATTCTTTCTATTAAATCCACATTTTTGTGGCGATCAACAATCCTTTTTTTAAATCAGTCTTTTAGGTACTGACAATTTATTTCATGTCTATGCCTCCCCTCCAATATTTCCCTTGCAAATTTTCCTCTTCCTTCTCCATTTTATCCTTAATATTTACACTATTTTTATCCAAATCCTTTTCTGTTTAACATTTATTAAGATGACTTCTTCTTCTTCTTCTCCAATCTTTATGACTAAACTTTTAGACTTTCTTTTTCTTCTTCCTCAGTTTAATTTGAGTTTTTACAACCTTTTATTCCTATTTCTCTTCTTTTACTTCTTCCCCTTCAGCTTTCTTTTAATATTCTTTTCTATTTGTCTCTTTTTTCACCCTCTTTCAGTCATTTCTCCTATTCTTTTTACTTCTTCTTTTCTATCCTTTCCTTTTCACTTCTCTTCTTTCTCTTCTTCTTCTCTTCCTTTTCATTCTTCTCCTGGATGAGATGGAGGAGATTGAAAAAGAAGTAGAAGAAAAGAATTTCTTCTACTTCTTTTTCAACCTCCTCCACCTCTTTCTTGTTAGTCTCCTCTTTACTCTTCCTTACCATCCCCTTTCTCCTTTTTTTCATTTTTTTCTTGTTTCTCTTCTTTTCATCATATTTCTCCTTTTCTTTTTCTTAAAGACATCCATCCATTTTCCTCTCTTATATCTTTCTTCATCCTCTTCATTTTTTTTTTTTTTTTTCAAATCAGCCATTTTCTTCTCTCCCCTTACCTCACCTTCAACTACAAGCTTCTTTTATGACCTTTCTCTTTTTCCACCATCTTTCTGCACAGAAACTATATTGAAAGCTCAAGCTGTTAACCTGCATGAAAACCTTTGATTCATTATTGGCTTAACTGATCAAATAACATGTATAACTATGTAGACAAAGTGATGACTGCTTAAGGTGAAAAACACACAGTCACCATGCAGTGTAGATTTTATGCCCTCACCATCTATATCTACAAATGTTTTATCCACAATACTGAGAAAATTTTGTTCATAATACAGCAAATTTTAAACAATCTATCTATCTATCTATCTATCTATCTATCTATCTATCTATCTATCTATCTATCTATCTTACATATACATACACACACACACACACACATATATATATATATATATATATGAGAAAGAAGAAAAAAGAGCGAGATATGATAAAGTGATGGAGAAAGATTTTGGAGAACCCTAATAAATGTTATTCTGAATTGAAACATTTCCTTTATAATCTCTGTAATAGTTTATTATCTATCTGTCTCTATGTATCTATTTCTCTTCATATATATATATATATATATATATATATGGGATCGAGAGGTGGTAGAGGCTTTGCTGAATCCTGATGAATGTTTTATCTGAATTCCAGCAATCTACTGACATTCTTTATTGACATATTTTTGAAAAAGACATTAAGTCCACAAGCATATTCCTATTTTCATGTTGTCATGCAAATATTTTACTTTCTTTTTTAAATCCTCCTTACAGCCTTCCCTTACATGCACTCATGTGCTACAACAATTTAGTAGATAGCACCCCAAATTTTTATCTTCGACTATCAAATGCTTTTAATCTCTTTCTAAAAGTTGGAGTAAATTAAAATAGGAAGGCGCCCAGTATCTTCTGGAATTGATTTCTCCACTTATTTATATTGTCTTTTGGTTGAGTTTGTTCTATTAATTTTGAACTAATACCATTAAAACAGGCATGAGCCTAACTTCCCTGCCACCTGATATAGGTAAAATATTAAGAAAAATTCAGTTCTTTAGCCTTGCTAGGGCAACCACTGGAAAACAATTCTGAGTTCAAAACCATTAAAAAGAAAATGAGAAATAACATCCATACTTTTCTCGAGAACAGTTTTGTTACAAGAGTCTGTCTATATTTCTGAGATGAGGTATTATGTACAGTATTTACATTAGTCGGACTATTGTCCTCATCTTTGTCGCCATATTTGTCACAACGTTTCGGCCGTTGTACGCTCCGGCCTTCTTCAGGTGGTAGGAATTTCAAACTGAACCCTTTATTTCGATCACTGGGGTAGACTGTTCTAGTTCCACGTGCCATGTTTGATGGATGTCAGTTATCAGTTATCTCCTGCTAATTTTCCCTCTGAAAGTTCTCCACTGCCTTAACCAGGAATTGAACTCACCTTCTTTGGGTCTGTCACTGGATCTAACCAACGCCTTTATCCACTGTGCCATATGTCCTGAGGAAGGCCGGAGCGTACAACGGCCGAAACGTTGTGACAAATATGGCGACAAAGAGTTTTGTTACAAATATTACAGAAAAAGATATTGTGGAGAGGTATGACTACCTATGTCATGAAGGTTAGATTGGTTGTTTTATTTCTTTTTTATGGTTTATCAACCTTTTGCAGGTTATTTAAAAACAGAAAATATTTTTACATTATAAGAATTTTTATAATAATGATTTTAGTGATACAAGACTAATTAACCCATAGCTGGAGGAAGAAGAGCTAGATTCATACATTTACATAGGGTATTTGTGCATAAGGGAATATAACAAACCCAACTGAAATTTAAATTCAGCTCTCTGATTTCCAACTCTGAGCCTTTATGCATTACGCCTCCTGCACATTGAAGCATACTGCATTTGGTATTTGCTAGTCATGCATCCATGTAGGTACTAACCAAGCTTGGCATTGCTTGACTTCAGTGTTCATAAAAGAACTAGTGGTTCTATATGATATGGCCATAAGCCTTACATCCTGTTCTATATCTTTTTTTTTACAGGCCATGTCCATTCAGGATGTCAGCGATCATGGCTCTCCACAGCTTACTGTCCTTTGTAGCTCTTAATAAATCTTGTCTTTTTCCTATCTCTCCTAAATCTTGTTCTGCCATCCATTTACTCATGTTCACTCGGTAGGTTATGCATTGTTTTCCTATGTCCCTCTTGCCTTTGATCTGACATGTGAGTATCAGATATTTCAAGGCCTCATTACATACTCTAGAAATTTCAACAGTCTCTTCTTGATGTTAAATATAACTGTTCTTTTTGTTTTCATTTTATCTAAAACTTCCTCCTTGCTCAAATGTTTGGTCCATAATATTCTCAGCATCCTTCTGTAGAACCATATTTAAGTTGCTTCAACTCTCTTTTTCATCTGTGAGGAGATTGTCCAGCATTCACTACCATATATAGGAGGACTGATGATAACATAACAGTTCAGTACTCTTTACTTTGTTTCTAATGACATTTTCCTGTTTCTTAATGCACTGCTTAACTTCTGGAGAGCATATTTTGCTATCCTAATGTACTTTCAGATTTTTGTGTCCTTTGTTAAAACACTTTCCAGATATTTAAATTGTTGTACTTGTTTGATTTTGGTATCTTGAATTTTTAATTTGCTTGTTGGGCTGTTCCTTTTGCTAACAACCATACATTCAGTCTTCTTGTAATTGATGGGATATGGTATTTAAAAAAACATCTACATAATTTGAAAGTGAAATTTATCTTATGATATGGAATCTTTATCAATAGTTTATTACTCCCTGCATATTTTCCAGAATTCTGTTTGTCAGAGATGCAAACAACTTCCTTCCTTTGAGATAAATCTTACATTGTTTTCTGTGTTCTAATAATGTTTTTGAAATTTCTAGAACACATAAGGAGGAAAGAGGGTTTGGAGAATTTGATATTCACATGGCATACAGAAAACAAGAAATATAATAGGAAGCAGCAAGTAACATATTTAACGAGTTTGTGTAAATGGATGGCAGAACAGGAAGTGGGAGAGATAGTGAATTGACAAACATTGCAAAGAGCTCCAAAGGATAGGAATTGTGGAGATCAAAGATTCTTTTTATTTTTTAAAAGTTAAAGTTTATTACCCATTTTCCAAGTTTCCTTTCACATCTCCCCACAATCTCAGTAGATAAGTGTGGCTTTTTTTCCCTTAAATCAAGTCAGATAAAAGAATTGCAGACAAGGAAATATTTCATTATTAAAAGTTTCTTCAGTTTATTTGTATTGCAATAAGCTACTGTCGATATCCCATGGACTCATATCTCCTTCATCCTTCTTAGAGACAATCCACCTCCTTAGATTCATACAGGTTGACTATTTATTTGTGTTGTAATAAGCTACAGTCAATATCCCATAGACTTATTTCTTCTTCATTCTTCTTAGAGACAATCCACCTCCTTACTTTTATACAGGTCAACTATATCCGTTTTTGTAAACCTCTACTCACATTTCCTCAAAAATAAGAACCATTCCTGTAGGATCCTGTTTTTTTTTTTTCAAGCATCAGAATTGAAAATATGAGTCGGTGCCTTTGAGTTTTTGAATATTTTCTTTCTTTTTGTTTCCTTTCTGCCATTTTATTCAAATCATTTTTCCTTTCTGCCATTTTATTCAAATCATTGAATATAAATAAAGAAAATGTTTGACATTGAATTTTACTTTTTACAAAAAATTGACAAAAATACAATAAAATAGTTTTCTTACCAGCAAGGTGATTCAGAAATGCCTGGGAAAATATTTCAAGATAAAATTTTACACATTTTATACAATTTCCCTGTATATAAAATAAACAATGCTTACATCATTTTATTAGGAAATAGAGGAGTTTTCCTGTTTAACTCAGGCACATAATTTACTTAATTCTGTGAATAAATATAACCACACACACACATATACCCCAGCATACATATATATATATATTGTGTATTTAGGCAGCAATCCTTCATTTATGCATGTGTTTCATTAAAAACGACAAACAAGGCACTACAGTTAAGCTTTTTATTTAATTTTTCTTGTGTTCAAGCAAGAGCTTTCTTTTTTGGACACAGAGTGTGTAGAAACTGTCCAAATGTTCTATAGTTCTGAGTGCTTTCGGCTATACTTTTAGCCATTATCAAGGATTTTAGCCATTATCAAGGATAATTTTTTTCAGTTTAATTGGGTGTGTGCTTTTAGTGTGTTATAGAGGTGTTTTATTTTCCAAACACAGTTAGCACATTGTGGCCTAGTTCATAGTTAATATTGTTAAGAGTTGGCTTTTTTCTTTTTTATTATTATGGCTTCCATTATTTTTAATCTTTTTTACAAGTGAATGAGGTTATTATATTTGTGTTTTCTACTAGTATGTTTTGAATGGAGTCTGGTAGGTTTGTGTGTGTGTGTTTAAATGGGTTCTAATGCAGCTGTGATCAGATAGGTGTAAGGTAAAGCCAACTCTTAACAATATTAACTACAAACTAGGCCACAATTGCAAATTAAAAAAAAAAGAAGAAAATTAAGTGAAATAAAAAAAAGTAACCATTGACCAATAGGAAGAAAGATAAACCTTATTTTTGGCATTTCATGAAAAAATAACAGCGTAATGCTAGGAAATATATTATATATATGGAGTAGTGCTTAAAAATTTTATTTCTTTGATCACAATTTTGGGGAAGTGTTAACCCTTTCATAGTACTAGTTATGAGATGTGGTTTTACAAATGTTGTATTACAAATTCATGGAACCCTTAATTGATTATGAGATGTGTGTTGAAATATATTGTGGGCGCATTCAGGCACTCATAGAACTGAATACATGTGAAACTTGCAGGTGAATTTTGATTTTTCTGGGTTAAAAATACAGTGGGAAACTGTGTACCCAGTATACTGAACTGGGGCAGGGGGGGTGAACATTTGAAATAGCATAGAATTTTGCAGCTCAAGGTAATCCTTCTTGACCTCAACAAGGAGTTCTTCCCTCCAATCATTTTCAATGTGTCTTTTTATATTCCTTGTCAGGCCCAACCTGGACTTGTACACCCTAGTGCAGGTTAGGCATTCAAAGCATACCATTATGAAATCCTATGCAATAGACTGTTGGTGTTGGTGTGATTTCTGGTGACTGAGCAGACCTTCCCTGGACAGACTTATCCGATTGCATTGGGCACATGGCCAGGTTGGTACTTCATGACAATTCAGGGATCCCTTTCGAAACCCTCTCTTCAGTTTTGCATATTCTTGGAGAGCTGGTATTGTTGTTCATGGAACAACAATATCAGCTCTCCAAGAAACCCAGTCTTCAGCTAAAGTCTCCCAGTTATCCAAACCAATATTGTACTTGTATAGTGACTCTTTAAGGCAATCTTTGTAACACTTGTGCTGCAGTCTTTTTCCCATTTACAATTCTCCATACATTAATTGTTTTGGCATTCTGTCATCTGCCATATGAATAACATGGCCTATTCATGGCCTATTCATGGCCTATTCATGGCCTATTCATCGCAATCTGTATTTGTGTATAACTGCAACTGCAGAGAGTGAATTGGCCCTTTGTAGAACAACAGTATCAGGGGTGCGAAATATCCAGTGGATTTCAAACACAGACAGAAGGCATGGTTGATGAAAAAATTTCAGTATCTTCAGATGTCTGCAATAGACTACCCATATATATATATATATATATATATATATATATATATATATATATATATATATATATATATATATACATACATACATATATATATACACTATCAATCAAAAGTATTTGGCCACCCTCAAAAATTATTATTTCTCATCCTAAAAGTGTTATTTTTAATGAAGCTAGTTAAGCCCCACAATGGTTTTATTTATTATACTAAATACAAATCTTCCTCAGTACCTTTGACCTTAATATAACCAGATATCTTTTGAAAAATTGATTTGAAAGCATTTTTCTTCTTTAGTTTTCCAAAAGTTATATTATACCACCACTTGAACTCACATTAGACTATATTGTGTTGAATTTCAGTATATTTAATATTGCTAGATAGTACTTGTTGTTACCTTTGCTACCAATGAACCTTACTAGGTAGTGAAATCTGATATCCTTATTTTGTTTAAATTAAAACCTAAATTTTGCAACTTTCTTCCTGATCAAAACTTTTTTCTCAACAAAATGCCCCAAACACATGAACTTACATTTGAACAAAGACAAGAGATCGTTACTTTAAAAATAGAAGGGTAGTCAAGTAAAGAAACTAAAAAAAAAAAAACCCCAGAACTACAGTGGATTTTACTGTTAAGAGACATCAGGAAATGGGACAAAAGAAGACCAAAAATAGGGCTAGTAGACCAAAAGCAACAACAAGGGCAGAGGACAATTTCATCAGGGTCACCAGCTTGCATAACAGAAGGCTGACTGCTCCAAACATCACTGCACTGAAAAAAATATGTCAACATCAACTGTGAGAAGAAGACTCCTGCGAAGCTGGCCTATATGACAAAATTGCCATCAAGAAACCACTGTTGAGGAATCAAAACAATGTCAAAATTCTTCATTGAACCAAGGCACACAAAGACTGGACAATAGAGCAGTGGAATAAAGTTGTTTGGACTGACAAATCAAAGTTAGAAATCTTTGGGTCAAATAGGAGGTCTATATGCAAAGAAGAGTTGGTGAAAGAGCTGCAACCCCTCTATCACTTCAACCATAAAGCATGAAGAAGGCTCTGCTA
Organism: Acanthosepion pharaonis; assembly: GCA_903632075.3. Classification (NCBI taxonomy): domain Eukaryota; kingdom Metazoa; phylum Mollusca; class Cephalopoda; order Sepiida; family Sepiidae; genus Acanthosepion; species Acanthosepion pharaonis. Next base: position 315,891 of record CAHIKZ030005473.1, on the reverse strand, counting down.
TAGTGTGTGTGTGTGTGTGTGGGGGGGGCTTTTGCCAATTGTAAATTCAGGGATTTGCACCAGGTGAAGGGCAAATTGAATCAGACCGACTAGCACAGCATACTGCAGCATCATGCAATCCCATCTGGAACGCAGCTTGTGGATCAAGGATTTGTACTCCTGCAAGATAATGACCCAAAGCATATTAGTAAACTCTGTCAAAAGTACATTAAAAGCAAAGAGAAACAGCGTGTCCTTCAACTGATGTCTTGGCCAGTGCAATCAGCTAACTTAAATCCCATTGAACTAGTGTCGGATAAACTTGACCAAAAAGTCAGAGTTAAACAACCCACAAGTGAGGCTCACCTCTGGAAACTCTTGCAGGAGAGCTGGGCAGAACTATCTTCAGTCTACCTCCAATCTTTGGTGGAAAGAATGCTGAGAATCTGTGAAGTAGTGATAGCAGCCAAAGGGGGTCATTTTGATGAATCTAAAGAAGTTTTGTGTTTTTTTGGTTTAATTTGTATTTGATGTGGCTCAGGAAGACTTGTATTTAGTATAATAAATAAAACCATTGTGGTGCTTAACTTGTTTCATTGAAAATAACACTTTTAGGATGAAAAAGAGGGTGACCATATACATTTGGCTGGTAGTGTATGTGTGTGTGTATGTGTGTGTGTGTGTGTGACAGCAAACTTGTCCAAATCATGTAAAAGCAAAATTGTCCATTTGTTAATCTAACAAATGGACTTTGAACTGTTGTATCTTAGAAATTTTTATGACACTATTTGACTCTACTTCTTGCAATAAGAATATATAATTTCTCTCCAAGCTTAACAGAAGAATCGTGATGAAATCAATCATAAATGAAAATGATATGTTCATTATTAAGTAATCATAGCTAAGAATTGAAAGCACATGAAGCATTGAAATAAAATTCAAATAAATATATATATATATATATATATATATATATATATATATATATATATATATATTACTCAGGATAATTTTCCAACTCATTCAAGATGATCTTAGCCCTCTCTAACCTTCTAACTTTCTGTCCTGGAGTAACAATATGCCTCATGGGTTTCACGTACAATTTCATTTACAAGTTTTTTCACTGCACTTTGGACTGTCATAGTTGAAACACCTCTCCCATGTGTCAAACGTCTTATGAATTCAGTTGGATCTTTTCTAATTGATCTCTTTAGCTCTAAGGTGAAGTGATGATCCCTCTTCTTGTTGTGACCTACTGATCCAATTTTCCTCTTTACTGTTCCCTCTTTTTTAAACTTATTCACCATTTTCTTGATGGTTCTTAAATGGACTTTGAAGATAGAGGCCAGAGTATGAATGTTGGTACCATTACTGAAGGTCTGAATGATCTTTTTTCCTCTCACCATTGTTCAGTTGAAAAGACAATGAGTCTGACACAAAATAAAACTGCTCTCTTTTTAGCTGAATAACTCAAAGGTTTTTTCAGTGAATCTTATGACAAATGGTGACAAGATGGCTACATGTCTTATCTGAAAACCTGGATAAAAAGAAACTCAATTAGTTTAGTGATTTTTTAAATATTAAATATTTTGTGGTATGGATAATTTTGCTGTTACACCTAGTATATATATATATATATATATATATGTGTGTGTGTGTGTGTGTGTGTGTGTGTGTGTGTGTGTGTGTGTGTGTGTGTGTGTGAGAGTTTCAAGACAATGCAAATACCTGGGCTAAAACAAAGAGAGCAGTCACAGAAGGTGGTAATATTGATCTAGACTTGTTGCAGTTTGTTGGCAAAAAGTGTGGGTGGGTCTGTCTGTTAAACACAGACCTAAACAGCCATTGGTTTGACCATATGGGCAGACAATTAACTATGTGGCATTCCTTCACAACAGTCATCTGATATGTGAGGAGTGTAAAAAAATCTACAAATGTTTATCTGGCCTAATAAGGCACTTATTGTGCACCAATTTCCTGGTCGTAATGAAGGGTGTAGAAGAAATAATGCAGCCAGAAGAGTCAGAGTTCAAGTATTCATTAAACTTTGTTTTCTTTGCATAATGTGTGGAGAACCCAGTGAGGTTTGAACTCAATATAGGAATCACGATTTATGAGACTAATATGCTAACCATTGTTCCATAATAAACCATATTTTTTTTATTTTTTAATCATTTCACCCCAAGCGAGCTAATAAAGCCACTAAAATGCAAGGGCTTAATGTGTGTGACAGAATATGAGATAAAAATACATTATTAAGGAGGGATAACAATAAAAGAACAGTAATTAAAAAGACAAGATAACAACTGACATTGCATTTAAATATTTGAAGATCAAAGTCGACTGGCAAGCAAGAAGCCGGAAGAGAGTCCCACAAGTAAGAAGTGCGAGAGTGTGTTATTACCAAGAGATTGTGAAAGAATTAGTAGAAAAATCAAAAACATTTGCAAACTCTTAACAGAACAAGATTTTATTGTTCATTCTCTTAATCTAGGAATGATTTAAAATTCTCTCTTATTTTGTTGTTTTACTTTAAAAGCATCGTGATTTCTTCAGATGAATTTTGATTTTGACATTGCAAGGGAAAAGTTGTATAACTATGGTTTTGCAAATTTACATATTCCATGAAAAATAAAAGATATTAAACATTCTAGATAACAACTACAAACAGAAGCAGTTTCTAATTCCTGGAGCTCAAAACATTTTAATATACAAGTGTCAAATCTTTGTGTAACATCTCAGATTTTTGTTCTTTATCTCTACTAATCTTCCTCTTCGGTATCTTTGTCTCTGATTGATATATTGATATATCAAAGCAGGTCATTGTGCATATGACTGAGTTCTCATTGTTTTCATCCTCATCATGCAGTTTGTTTTTCACAATCTTTGAGCAATGTGATTATTTATTGATTTATCTCCAGAGGTCAGAGTTAATATTTTGGTTCACTTTGATTCTTATCTTTAAATCTTCTTTTTAAATTATTTGGCAGAATTATAAAGCAGCTGGCAAAATAACAGAATGAAGAATTTCAGTCCCTATCATCCCGAGAGCATTTTAATGGCACTGGATGAAACATTACAGAAGAAATTTATCAAAGGGATGAGATTATCACACTTTTTGATATGCAGATCAGATGTGCATTCTATCAGAACAAATCAATTTCATCTGACATGATTTCTTTTTTATAAGATGCATAATAAAATTTCTTGCATGATTAGGTATATGAAATAAAATATAGTATAAACACAGTTTGGTTAATTTTATAACATGCCAAAGCATGTTGGGTTATTCAGTACTGAAATTAATTTTTTTTAACTTCAAATTTATTTTACTATTTTTTTAAAATTCAGAACTAAATATACAAGTCTTATCAGACAAAAACCATGGTTATAAATTTTAGAAGCAGTAAGACAAAACCCTGAAATTTTAGACCCTATAAAGCAAAATCAGAAATTTTAGACCCTATAAAGCAAAATCAGAAATTTTAGACCCTATAAAGCAAAATCAGAAATTTTAGAACCTGTCATGCAAAAACTGTGGTTATAGACCCTATAAAGAAAAATGTAAATTTTTAGACCCTCCAAGGCAAAATCTGAACTTTTAAATCCTATAAATCAAAATCTTAAATTTTAGACCCTATAAAGCAAAATAAGAAATTTTAGAACCTATAAATTGTGGAACAAATGTCATGGTTATTTAAAAGAATCATTCATTATTTTTTAACAGTTTTAAATAATTACACTTACAATATGAGACCATACTAAAAAAATTCCTTGCCTGAGAAACTTATCTGAATTCTCTGCCAAATGAATGAAAAAGCCTTTACAATTTTTTTGTTTTACATTAATTTGGCAGTAGAACTTGAACCTCTTTGTTTACAGGTCATTACTCTACATCACAAGCTAATCATGAAAGTGCTACTACATTCTTGTAAAGATCATATGACACTCAAAGACAAATCAGCAGAATCCAGTTTTTCATACTAATACCATGAACATTTTTTAAAATATATTCTTTATTTCTGCATCAAAACTGTCTGCTTCCACTGCTTCAGGTATTTTACAGTTCTTTGCATGTTTCCAGATAATAAGTTGTTATTCAGGATATCCCAGGAGAAAAAATGAATTGGAGCTCTTTAAATGTATCAGTTAAGAAGATGATAGTACCATTATTTCCAACTGCCTGTGTCTGCTGTTAAATCACGCACAAGAGTTTTCAAATTAATTTAATGAGTGTTTGCAGTCGATGCATAGTTTCCAAAATGTTTAGAAAGCATGCAATCATTTCACCCCAAGCAAAGTGATAAGACCACTAAGATGTAAGAGGTTACTGCGTATGAAAGAAAATGAAAAAATGTTAATGAAGAGAAAAGACATTGAAAAAACAGGATTAAAAAAGACAAAAGATTGTAATTTAAATTTTTGTAAACTGTAGTTTACAGGCAAGCTGTCAAGACACTGGAAGATAGTTCCACAGGCAAGAAGTGTGAGAGAAGAATCTACTAGAGTAGATCTTAGAGTTACATCTAGTTATTTCAACAATAGAATGATGAGACATAGTTGCCAATCTAGTACTGCATTTAAATTTGTATAGTCAGGGTACCAAAGAGGAAAGCTCATTAGAACAAATATGCATGGATTTATAAATGTACAAGATGGATTCTGATGAGAAAAATTGTATGGTACGGCACAATGAACTAATACTCCTAGCGGTAAGCCGAGCAATTGAGTCAATATAATCATTCCACTTCATGCCAGTGGAAAATATGAGCTATGAGACTGAGAAGGGAATGAAGTGGCAGAGTTTGAAGATGGGTAAATCACCCTTGCTACATTACCTGCCCAGGCAGATTGTTGCAAAAAACTGTTACCTGAATTGCTGACCTTGACAATAAGATAAGCAATAACATTCAAGAATTAATTTTCAGTTAACAGATTCTGTTTTCTTTGACTTATGCAATTCATTTGAATATCTGTTTTCATCTTAGTTAAAATAAATGTTGTTATAGACATTTTGCTTTGGTCAAGTGTTCTCTGGCCATCTTCAGGTGTCCATTATATTGGCTAACATAATATCATATATGTTGATTATTGCATTATTTATTCCTATAATGGTGTTTCTTATTTATTCCATTTTTTCTTCTTTTTTTCATTAAATTTAAACCAAAACGAGGCTCAAGTGCCACATAGGTTAGATGGTTACAGTTAAAATGTTAATGATAAATATTGTATGATATGAACAGAAGAGATGATGGAAGGAAATTAAGATGATGAAGAGGATAGGTAACAAATTGACCTTTGATGAGGTTAAGATTGAAGATTCCAGGATAGCACCCAAGTTGATATATGTATCACAAAGTGGCAGTTCTTGGGAAAAAGCTTTGAGTGGAACTTCTTTCATACATTTGGAATTCAGAGGAAGTGAGGGTGATTTGACTCTTACAAGTCTTGACTGGCAACCAGGTTAAGAGAAGGAATACTCTGAATTCCAAATCATAAAGAAGGCAACAAGAAACTACTCCATTATCTTTTCCAAGAAGTCACAGTATTCCATAAATAAAAAAAAGGACTCAGTAGAAAGCCATAATCATTACATTCTGAAAGAACATCATTTAAAAAATAGAACGATATGCACTATGCTATCAGTGGTGTGATTTAAAAGCATTTAAATTCTGGTTTCTTTTTCTACTCCTCCTGTATGCTCATACACTTACTTCTGGAATAGAAGGGCAGGTTGGAATAAAAGGGTAAGTTGGAGAATAATTTTTTAAAAAACAAAAAAGGTTAGAATAAACAGACAATTTGAAAAAAATAGTGGAAAATGAAGTCAACAGTGGGGTCTAAAATAACAGTGGGTTGATTGAAAAAAAAAAGCAAAATTTAAAAAACCACCCAGACAAGTCTGTTCCTGATGTGAGAGTACTTTTTTTAAAACTATTATAAGCTTTATTTTTCTTTTGATATCTATCTATCTATCTATCTATCTATCTATCTATCTATCTATCTATCTATCTGTCTGTCTGTCTATCTATCTGGAATGAAGAAAAGGAGGAAGGAACCTTTTTCTATATACTTATTTAACCTCAGAAAACAAAAAAAGAAACATTTGTTCTTTCCATCTTGCCATCTTATTTCAGGTTTTTGAATTAGAGGACATTCAAATTAGGTAACATATGCTATATATTTTATTTTACAAAGGAATATTTTCTTTAAATTTGATTTAAAAAGACTTGGGGTAATTCTCAGACAAGTCACTCTAGTCTCTCTTGGTTTATGAGTTTTTAATTCCTTCCTTCTTTATTCCAGTTTGGTTCAACCATTTCAGCGCTAACTAAGTCTTCCTTAACTCTTCTTCATTTTCTTTTACTTTATGATTTTTGTTTTAAAATTCCTTCTGCTCCTTTTCAAACAAACTTGGCATGTTCGTGTATTTTTTTTTTGTTTTTCCTTCATTTATTTTCTCATTCTCCTTTCATCATTACTCTTTTACTTCTTTCTAAACTTCTTATTTTCTCTTTTCATTTAGTCCACTCCTCTTTTCCCGTTTTCCTTCTTTACTTTCTAGGTTTCTCTTTCTTCCTTTTTTTTCTTTTATTCCGTTTTTTTTTCATAGTAATTTTCTCTACTTTTCCATCTCATCAGTTATGTCTTTTCTTTTTTACCACATTGATCGTCTCTCTCTCTCTTTCTTTCTTTTATTCATTTTCCCTTTTCTTTCCCACCTTCTTTTCCTAACTTCTCTTTCTCCTCTTTCTTTCTTGTCCTCTTTTCCTTTCAATCTTTGTAAACCTGTTACTTTCTCATTTCTCCTGTCTTTCATTTCCAAACTCCATATCTTGCACAATCAACCCAACTTTTTTTTATTACCCTCCAGGGAACTAAAACTGACTAAAAGACTTTTTTTTTTTTACAAGCAGAGCAATGTAGTTCAGAGTTCTTTTTCTCTATCTTTTTTCATAGTCTGTATTTATGTGCATTTTTCCCCTTATTTGTTTCTGTGTCAGAGATGAACATATCTCTTTGGGAATGAGAAATTAGAAATTTAAAACTCAACATATAGGAACTTGTAAGGTTAGTGGTGGCATTTTTTGGCCAAGAATAAAAGCAAAAATAATAAAAACAAAAAAATGTTCCAAATAAATGAAGATGTAGCCTCAAATATGTCACTTTTATCATTTCTGTTGTTTATGAGTTTAACATCAGCAACCACATCATCATCCTTGTTCTTTCATCTATATATCTCCTTTATTTTATTTATGAATTTTTTAAGCTTATTTATATCCCCTTTTATTTATATACATTTTGTTTCATTTATATATCTTTCTATATTATTTACATATTATTTATATGTCTCCTATTTGTATATCTATTTCATTTATATATATTTTGTCTTATTTATATACCACTTTTAATTTATTTATATATCTTTCATACCATTTATATATCTTTTTAAACTCATATACCTCTTTTATTTATATATGTCTTTTTATCTTTTTTTGAATAGTGCTTATTTTTTTTTTATTTATATCTCCTTCCAGTTATATATCTTTTTTCAGCTTATTTACATATCTTTTTATTTATATATCTCATTAATTTCCCTGTTTTAGTCTATTAACACTGTAAAAAAAAGTTTCTTTACACATCAATTTTTTCATCTTGCTTTGTATTTTATGTATTAATAATTATTATTTTATTTCGACTGTTCATATCAATGATAACTGGTAAGTCATTCGGATAACCAAAGGTTAGCAAATCTTGCTATTACCTCAGATATTTTCTGAATGCTCTAAACAGTCAGGTCTTTTTCAATTTTTCTTTATATAGATTATTGGAATTAACTTAATCAATTAATTAATCTTAATTAATTTAATAATCAAGGATATACTTATCCCTTTTAATTATTGGTTTTCTCTTGAGATCAAGTGACAGTAAATCTCTTCAGTATTCCACACTTCCCCTCATTTATCGTGAATTCTTAAGGAAGTGTTGCCCACCATTATTAATTTCTGACTTCTATCTTATTTCTCTTACTTTTAAACCTATTAATAATAGTCTTAAGTTGTCTGAATTTCTTATCTGAAGTATTATGAATAATTATTAATTTTTAATTAGTATTTCTTTCATCTTAATTTTACTTACATTCTATTACATTAGTAGAAATAAGAGTAATGTTATCTTGGATTTTATTATTAGATAAAACATTATCAACCATTGTTAAATTTTGATGAGTATTTTATTCATCTTAATTTCGCTTGTTATTGCTAATAATGGTTATAGAATTATGAGTAGCTGTAATGAAATACAATTGTGGTTAAGATGAAAGAAATACTAGTAAAAATTAACAATAATCATTGAAAATGTGTCATCTAATAGTAATAATGAAAATTCAAGAGAATAATACTTTTATTGCTACAAGTGAAAATAAAGCAATTGATATTAAAAGAGAAAATAATTAAAAAATGAACAAATTTTCCTCCACATTCTTGCTGATTTTACTAAGGCTGTCATCTTGGATTGCCAATTTCTTTATTCTTTTTGCAAAGCCCTTCAAAACCATTACAGATATTTTTCTAACTTTTCACTCATTTTTAAGAATCTCTATGTTCTATTAGAATGATGAAATCTGCTAACTGACAGGTCTTCTTTTCTTTTTTCACAATGACAATATCTTGTTTCATGATCTGTTTTAGATGAGTCATCCAATTTTTAAAGTCTTGAAAAATCTAAATTTTTCTCATATTTTGGACAGTTTCTGACTTGTGCATATTTTTATTATACTTTCTGAGGTTTCACTCTGGTAGTAACTGGTAGCTTACATTCATGAAAGCCTCTCACTATTCCAACAACCTCTCCACTAACATCTCTTTCTTTTAACGATATTTTAAAGATATTACGTTGTTTTCAGTAGTGCTGTTTTCTGGATGGTCTTGATTTTCAATCAGATTTTTGGTTCCTCCAACTTTTTCACTAAAAGTTTTAGGATTGTTTCTAGTGCTCCAACAATGATTGACATTGCTATCACCTTAGTATTCTGCAGCTTCTTCAGTTCTATGGCAATGTCCAAATACTTATCCAGTTTTTCACTTTCATTTAATTTTATAACTTAGTCTACTGTAAGAGTAAAAACTTTTTCTCCATGTTACTGATGAATAAATTTCAGCTTTAGGTCAGGAGTAGGTGAGATAGTTGAATCTCCTTGAGGATTTTAACATCACTATTATTTTATTTCTTTCATTATTTTTTGTTTTTACATCAATAATTTCTGGTAGTTGCACTAAAATGACAATGTATTTCTGTAACACTCCAGTAAACTCATTGGCATTATTTGCTGATTTTTATTCTGGTTTCAAAATTTGGAGCTATACCAAGTATGCCAATAAAAATGGGTTACAACTGACATTTTGATATCCCTTCAATTTTGTTCTCATTTCATTACCTTCATTCAAATATTTGTCCATCTTTTCACTTTCTTCTTATTTCAGTCTATGAGACCTGCTGGAAACACTGACACATAGATCTCCTCATTATCTATAACCAGATCTGGCCTTCTGGCATGTATCGGTCAAATCATTTTGAATTTCAAAGTAACAACTTTTTATTTTCTGCAAATCCTAATCATTTGCAGAGTTCCCAGTGGTTCAACATTTCTACCAATCATATTTCTTCTTCTTCTTCTTCTTCTTCTTCTTCTTCTTCTTCTTCTTCTTCTTCTTCTCCCCCCTCCTCCTCCTCCTTCTTCTTCTTCTTCTTCTTCTTCTTCTTCTTCTTCTTCTTCTTCTTCTTCTTCTTCTTCTTCTTCTTCTATTATTATTATTATTATTAAAGCCAGTATCATATTGTAATATGCAAAATCTACATGCTATTTAATAGAAAAGAGAAATTATCAGACAAAATATATAATAATACATTTCATGAAAGGAAACACAAATAACATCAGAGAAATTGTTTGCCATTTTTATGGTTCATTTAACTTTTAATCCCCAAATCCCACTGATGGAAAATTTAATGTCTTCAAAATTTCTTAAACAATATAAGATGATATAACCCATCTCTTCCTTTGCATGAGTGCACAGATCATTTAACCAACTGGATATGGTCTTTATTGCTTCAAGACATATCATCAAATATATTACATTAAATCACTGGCATATCATGAGCAGTAATGGAGTAATGGCACATGAATGAGATGAATGAATTCTCAAATAAAGGACTCATTTCAATTATTCTAAAGAAGCTTGATGCTTAAACCTTGCCAACAGCTAATACAAAATTAGCCACTTTCATTCTTTCTGCTTTCAAGGCTAACTGCAGGTAGCTCTCTATAGAAGCAAATATCTGCTGCCTCAAGTTTTCTCTTTATCTATAAGTAAATTGTCCTGTATTCACTGCTATATATGAAGATTGATATTACATTGCATTTCTGCATTACTTTATTGCAAACAAAAGTTTGCTCCTGTTTGTATAGTTTTCAAAAGTTTTTCTTTATCATAATGTTTTTCTTTCTTTTTGTTTTTATTTAATCATCTCACCCCAAGCAATGGAACTACTAAAATGTAACGTTTTTTTTATTCAGTGTGAGAGAATATGAGAAAAAAACATTATTAAGGAGAGAACACAATAAAGGAACAGGAATTAAGAAAATAGAAGATAATGATTGATATTGCATTTAAATTTTTGAAGATCAAAGTCAACTGGAAAGCAAGAAACCAGAAGAGAGTTCCACAAGCAAGAAGTGTGAAAGAAAAAAACTATTAGCATAGAACTTACAGTTGCATCTAGCCATTTCATCTGTAAAATTATGAGATCTTGTTGCTAATCTAGTAGTATGCTTAAATTTATAGCTACCAAAGAGAAAAGCTAATCAGAACAATTATCATGAAAATATTTAGAGAAAAGGCACAGGGAAGCTATGTTATAGTGATGGGAAAATGACTATTGGTTTTCTGTATTACATTTTCTATCATGTTATGACATTTCCCAGTTAAATATTTATATTTGGTTAATCCTGATATATCTAATTCATAACTTATATCTTGATCTGCCTCTCTAGCTAATGACTATACATTCTCTCTTTTTATAACTGATGATTAGTTCTTTCTTCTTGCCTTCTTTTACTACCATGTCTCGGATTTCCTGCAGTTTCTGTGTCTGCCATCACCATAGTGTTAACTATGTATCTTATGATGTTAAGATTATGTTCACCAATAATAAGTTAAGATTATGCCCCACTAGTAATATATCCAGCTAGGATTTCTATTCTGTTAGGATCACCTTGTTGTACAGGTAAAAGAAATCTGATGAGAAAATGCATCCTTGTCTTTCTAATTTTGTGAACTTGCTTAATTCATCTTCTATCGATATGCAGGCAATTACTTGCAAGTAAATGTTCCAGATTATGCACCCTCAAAATTTCAGAGACAACATTAGATAGAATAATTCATCTTTTCCCTTTGCATAGAATATGATCTTTAATGCTTTGGTATGTACACTCAAATCTATCACATTAAAAATCTGTAATATGATAGGCAACACTAATGATCTTTTTTGATGAGAAGCATGCTTCTTTTCATAAGGATAATTCAAGCTTGCATTGCCATGAAGTTCTTCATGGCTGAGTGAGTCTCACAGCACACCAGGACATATGGTGATTTCTTTTACATAAGGCCAACATAGGTTCAGATTCTGCTGAGAGCATATTATCTATACTAAGGACTCTCAAAAAAACAGGCTGGGAGATGAAAATATACTGTTAAAAAAAGAGTGAGATATCTGCACAAACATGTATCCCCACTAAATATAATATATAATAATAATAAATAATGTTGGATAATAAATAAAATCTACTAATTCTTTAAAATTACTCTATACCCTTTCAAGTTCAATATGGGACGGAGCAAAGTTATTTTGGAACTAAGTAAGTTCATAATCAAATAGCCAAGTTCAAAATGGCATAGTTAAATTCAAAATGGGACATAGCAAATTCCAAGTGGGATAGTCAAATTTAAAATCGGATGTAGCAAATTCAAAATGGAATAGTCAAATTTAAATTGGAATAAGCAAATTTGATTTGGGACTTTGTAAGTTCAAAATGGATTAGACAAAAAAAATTTGAGACTGAACAAGTATTTTGCTAAAAAAGATTTTAAAATTAAATATTTTCAATATAAAATAATAATCTTCAACTAAACTTTACTATTGAAATGTTTTATCTTCTAGGAGCAATCAATAAATCAAGAAAATTCATGAAAGGTGTATGTTTTTTGGATGCAACTTTCAGTGCTTAAAATCTCTTACTATACCTATTTTTTTCAAACTTTGTCTTGATATATACATTTAGTATTTCCTTGCTGCTTTTTCTTAGGACTTTTGAGATTTTGTTGTCCCCCAAACCATTTCATTTTGAATAACTCTCTCTTATTCTCTCTTTTTTAACACTATATACAGTCTATTCATCTCTTTCTTTTTCTTTTTTCTTATTGTCTTACCAATGAAAGTGCTAGAAACTTTGACACAAATTTATCCATTCAAGAATAGCCATTTGTAGGGAATTGATAGTAAAATCTACACAACACTGTGCTCCAATTTTTAATTATCTGATTTACCATCCAGTTGATTTTTTAATCCATGATATTTGTTTATTGAAACACAGATAAGTTTGAAACATTTTTCTATAATCTGTTTAGTTCCAATTCAAACTTGATTATTTCATTATGAATTTGTTTCATTCCAATGAAACTTGCTTATTTCATTTTGAATTTGCTGCGTCCCATTCTGAACTTGGCTATTTCATTATGAACTTGCTTAGTCCCAAAATGACTTTGATTAGTACCAAATTGAACTTAAAATGATATAGTTATTATAATTTTATGATTACTATTTTGCATTGCCCTTGACTATATGAAATAAAATTTTCTGAACATTTAATAAAGTTTCAAATTCAAGTGACATAATTGTATCTTTACATTGAACAGTGATTATCAATGAAAATAGCATTTAAACCCTGTCAGTCAGCCATGAATTTAAAAATGGTATATTCAAACTAAAAACTAGAAGAAATCTTGCAGAAAATATTCTCTGTAGAGATTTTTCTGAAGTGTAAAATCAATTAAGCATTTTAGAAATTTTTAAATGGTAGTTTTATCAAAATTCTAGAGATGTGAAACTATAATTATTTCCAAAAGCTAAACAAAGTATTAAGAAACAAGAAAATTGAATTAGAAACAAAGAAAAGAGTACTGAACTGCTATATAATATTACTTCTCCTACATGTCAATTTATGTGGGACAGTTTACTCACAAATGAAAAGGAAACTTGAGGCAAGAAAGATACGGTTAATTATAAAAAGATACTGAGAACACCATGTGAGTAACAGGGATGTTTTAAGGATAATAGAAACAAAAAGGATGCTTATATTTAGAATTGGAAAGAGACAGTTGACATTTACATAAACAGAAAGAGAAAAGAAAACTTGGAGACTTTGACACTCACAGAACATACTGAAGGCAAAACCTACTTAATAAGCATGTGTAAATGAATAGCACAACATAAAGTAGGAGGGATAGTAAAAAGATAAATCTTGCTAAGAGCTAGAAAGGATAGTAAGTTGTGGAGAGCCTTAATCAGCACATTTTAAAGAGTCATAGCACGAAAGAAGTAGAAGTAATGCTTTGCTATTTGGACCAGCATGCGTTTCTTGCTTGTTGTACTCACATCTTGGCAATTGTGCCTTCAACCGCTTGGATATGTGGCCTAATGAATTAAAAGTCTTGGTTAAAAAAATATCATGGATATATGTAGATTGTATAGTGTAAGAGAATGAGAAATGGGCAAGCTGAGTTCAAATTTCATTTGAGTTTGTTACTTCACTTAAATGCAAATATCTTTGGGCGATGTATGAATTCATCACTTCCCCTTCCCTATGGGTTAAATATTTGATTGTCAGCCAGTCTAGGAAAAGTATAGCTCTGAATTCAAAACCAGTAGGGCATGTGGCTCACAACTCAATCTGATAAAAACTACTTGCTACAGGAATCACAGGTCTCATCACATGCTGTGGCCCTATCATGATGTCTACAGGACTTGAGTGAATGTGGATAAAATATATCCAGTTTAATCCTTTGATCTGGTATTGCCGAAAAGTCACGTAATCTTGTTCAGTAAATAAAACAAAGGGGAATAAGACAGATATGTTATTAACAAATACAAAGATATCCCCAAGAATTGAATGTAGAATGAGAACCTATGTGAATTGAATAAAGGAAAAATCTAAAAAGATTTTGGAGTATGATGACAGAGACCTGAAGAAATCTAGAGAGCATAATAGTCGAAACCTGAGTTTAACAATCAAGAGGGAGTCACCTTGTCTGAATAACATAGCATATATTAAAATGGTTTGTTTAAAAAAATATTTTTATTAACTGCCAATAGAATTGGAATTTTATGAATAAAAGTTTGTTTATTTTTATCATGCGAATATTAAATTAAAACTTTGTCAAGATCTTTTACAGATAATAGTGAAAGAAAGTGAGAAGAAAAAATTATCAATTGTAAGAAGACAGAGTATATGGTTGTCAGCAAAACGAAGAGCCCAACGTGCAAATTACAAGTTGGAGATGTCAAAATTAAACAAGTACAATGATTTAAATATCAGGAAAATATTTTAACAGTGGATGAAAAGTGTTACACTGAAATCCGAAGGAACATTGGGATAGCGAAAGATGCATTTCAAAAGCTAAGAAAAGTATTAAGAAACAGAAAAAGTTTGTTACAAACAAAGAAAATAGTACCAAACTGTTACATAATATCAGTCCTCCTATATGGTATGTGAATGTTGGACAATCTGCTCAAAGATGAAGAAAAAAGTTGAAGCAACAGAAATATGGTTCTTCAGAAAGATGCTGAAAATACCATGGACCAAATATGTGAGCAATAATGAAACAAAAAGGACACTGATACTTATAAGAGAAAGTTCAAATTTCTAGAGCACATAATGAGGAAAAAGGGCTTGGAAAATGTGATACTCATAGGAAAGATTGAAGGCAAGTGGGTTAGAGAAAAGCAACACATAACCTACTTAGTGACCTTGAGTAAATGGATGGCAGAGCAATTTTAGGAGAGATAACAAAAAGACAAAATTTATTAAGAAGTACAAACAACAAAAAATTGTAGAGAGCCATGATTGCTAGCATCCTGAAGTGACATGGTATATAGATGATATAGAACTTCCTTATATTTAATTGTGATAATTAAAGGATTTATTTAGAAAATCATTATACTTATTAGAAAACGTTAAAATATTTTAGAGAAAATCATATTTAAATTTATAAATTATAGTACAAATTATAATAATTTATATTAAAAAATTATTATATATAAGAGATTAATTATAGAAATTTTATCTAGAAAATATTTTCATTAGAACATATGAATTATTGTAATTTTCCATTTAAAGAATTATATTTATGAAAAGGTAGAAATTATATTCTTTTTCAAGACATGGATGATCACGGATCTCCACAACTTCTTATCCTTTACAGCTCTTAATAGGTTTTCTCACCACATTCCCTCCCATACCCTGTCCTGCCAGCTATTTAGACAACCTTTCTAGGTAGGTTACTAGCTGTTTCCTTCTTTCCTTCAATATGTCCTGTGAGTTTGGTTTCATTTCGTTTCGTTTCGTTTGGTTTACGGCATATCAAACTCAATGGGTTATTTAATGTTGACAAAATTTTTATTTATGGTAATTTTTTTTCTTCAAAAATGTATTGCTGGTAATAAATTATTTTACAAATTATTTCTGGTATTAAAACCTATTTCTACACTTACATAGTGTTTTGACCCCATTTTGGAGGTTAACTATTTACTCATAGTTTGGACCCTAACAGGTGCTACCACTCCAGGTCAGGGTGAACTAGGGAACACCAGCAATTAAGAGGTGATTCCATGCTCCTCAAAACCTCCTGATCGGAGGCCTTGCTGTTGGAAGTAATTTATTGTCTTACCTAGGACATGGATGTAGTTTATCGGCATACCCAGGATGGTGTCCTGTGAGTGACAATTTTTCTGAGCCCTCTTTCCTCATTATGTATCTTGGAAATTTCAATCATTCCTTTCTGATTTTAAGCATTATTTTTATTTCCATTAAAAATTGTTTTTCATTATTTAGTAGTAATTACAATAATGCCAAGTAATTATTTTTTGTGACCTATAATTAATTAAAAATCTTTCACAAGACAAGAATATTTTTATATTAATATACATTTCAGTAATTCTTTATGTTCAGTTCTTACCTGTGCATATGCAAGCAAGATATCTAAAAAAGTGTTTGACAAAATTTTGCACAACATTGAATTAAAAATATGTAAAAGTGATTAAATTTTGGATTCTAAAAGTTTTTGTCAAATTTTTGAAAGCGTGAATTTTGTATAAGCATACAACAAATGAGATTTGTTTTGTTGCCCAGTGAAGATGAACCAAAAATTCAAGATGGAGGAAGGAAGTTAATTTAATCATCATGACTCTCTAAAAAAAGAAGATGGAAATTTTCTGTTTGAAGTTAGAAAAACTGCTGCTTTTGTTGCAAAGAGTAAATGAAATAAAACTATAGCATTAACATTTAACAAGGGATATAAAAGCCTGAAGTGCTTAATATCAACACCCAACATAGAAAATCTTCATCTCAAGTTTCTTATATCTTTATTTTGTTTTATATACATTTATATTCTTGCAGTGAACAGCAGTAGCAGCATTGGATTTTCTTATTAGAATCATACAGAGAATATGAAAGTAATGTAACAGATATTAGTGCAGAAAGTGAAATTGGTAAACCACTAAGTAAGTTCAAATTCTGGCCTAGTCTATTGCAATCACTTTATACACATACACTTCCCATTGGCTATGGGTTAAATAGTAGGGCAGACTGGGTTTTCTAGCTTTGAGTCTAAGGGAAGGAAAATTCTGAATTCCAAAGAGTGAAGAAAGCAATGGAAACCATTTCCTTTTCTAAATCATTTCTCTCCGAGCAAACAATAATGCTAGTAAGATGCAAAGGATCACAGAGAATGAAAGAAATCATCAAGAAAACATTACTAAGGAGAAAGAACAATTAAAAGGACACAGAAGATAAAAATTGATATTGCATTTCTATTTTTAAAGATCATAGTTGACAGGAAAGCAAGAAACCAGAAAAGAATTCCACATGTGAGAAGTGTGAGAAAAGAGACTATAAGAGTAACACTTATGGTTGTATCTAGCTATTTCAACTGTAAAATGGTGAGATATACTTGCTAATCTAGTCAGTCAGTCAGTTATGTGCCATGTGTGATACACACGTAGGCGATCATGTATCTTTTGATACATGACTGATGAGGCAGATTTTTTTCCCACAGTAGGTTGCCATTTCTTTCTGTGGTAGACCAGTTGCTATCCAAGGTTCTAGAACCCAGTCTGTCCTGCTATTTACCCATATACTCTTCTTCTCTCCTCCATAGCTGGGGGAAGAAGAGGAGGATTCATACCTTTCCAAAGGGTATTATGAATCCTCTTCTTCTCCCCCCAGCTATGGGTAAATAACAGGACAGACTGGGTTCTAGCTATTTACCCATAGCTAATCTAGTACTGCACTTAAATTTGTTAAATTGAGGTACCAAAAAGGAAAGCTCAGCAGACCAATTACCATGAAAATATTAGTGAAATGGCACAGAGAAGTTACATTATGATGATGGGAAAGTGTTTGAAGACAAGATGCCAAGCCAAAACTAATAACATTGCTGATTTTTCTTAGACATTGTCAGGAATCTCTAAATACACAGTAGAAGCACCAGACCAGATTTGGTAACTTCTTTGATAGAGAAATGTGGTAATCACAAACTTGACATTACTCTAAGCCAATTTACCATATGGCATAGTTCTGAATTGATTGATTTCTTTCCTGTGGGCTTTTTATTCATCTGGTGTTTAAAAAGCATGTTTGATTATTTTTGTGATGACTGATGAAAAAGAATGGGAGTGTGCACATAGTCGGTTTTTTTTTATTTTTGGGTGGTGGGGAAATGACTGTTGAGGTGTTATAATGCTTTGATAATGTTTTAAAGGAGAAGATTTATGTAAAACACAAGTTTACAAATGGGATTCATTTTTTATGCATCGTGAAATGTCACTTTAAGAATGAACATGATCTCACTGGCCTTCAATATACTGAAATCTTAAAAAAGCATTTCCCCCCAGAATTTAACCATTTTCCATCTTGTAAAATGATTTCAGAGAAGGGAAAGGATTATTATGTATGTGGAAAGGCATGTTGACAAAACATGGTAGGAATTGAAGAAAACTGCTGGTAATAAAGATGATACTGCTGATGAGAATCATTCCCCATCTATTTATTTTTGCTTTTATAAGAAACATTTCAAGAGTGTAGTATTAAGAAGCCATTAATTAACAAACCAATAATTAGTGGGACACAAAATAGTGTCTACAAAGTAAATACAGTCGGTGGTAGATGATAAGACAGGGAAAGAAATTTTGTAATTTATTTGTTTTTTTTTTTGCTTTGTTTTTTGTTTTTTTTTTTTCTTTAATTTTTTCACCTGAAGAACTTGTAAGATGTAACTCTCAAAAATATACTCTGAGAACATGCAAATAGACACAGAGAACTAAAAAAAAATAGAAGTTTTTGAAAAACAACAAGGTCTAATAATAAAAGAACATAAAAGAGAAAGAGTATGAGAGATAAAGAAAGAGGAAGAAAATGTAAGAGATAGAAAAGGAGAGATAGACAGAGAAAGAAAAAATAGAAGGAAAGAAAGAGTAAGGAAGCTGGAGAGTGAGGAAGAGAGAGATGGATGGGGCAAGATAAAAATTGAGAGAAAGAGGAAGAGGAAGAGAGAAAAGTGAGAGAAAGAGGAGGAGAGAGAGAGAGAGAAAGAGATAGAGTAAGCGATATGTAAAGTGATAGTGTCAGAGAGAGAGAAGGGGTGAAAAAGACAAAATGAAAGAGTGAAAAAGAGAAAGAGAAACTGAGAAAAAGAAAGAAGGAAAGAAACAGAAAAAGTGTGAGAAAGATGGAGAGAAAGATAAACAGTGACAGAGAGAGAGAGAGAGAGAGAGGGAGAGAGAGAGAAAGATGAGTAGAGTGAGAAAGAGGAAGAGATATGGAGAGAGAATGAGAAAATGTGAGAGACTGAATAAAAATGATAGAAAGAGAAATTGAAAGAAAGAAAGGAGAGAGACACAGAAAAAGAAAGAGTGAGAAAAAAAGGAGAGAAAGAGGGAGAAAGAAACAGAGAGAAAGATCAGCAGAGAGAAAGAGTAGAGAGACATTGTGAGATTGAGAAAGAGTAAAAAAAGACAGAGAGAAAGAGAGAGAGATGGAAAGAGAGAAGGGGAAAGAGACAGAGAAAAACTGGAAAGCAGACAGACAGAAAGCGAGAAAGATCAATTCCATGTTCCAGTGAGAATTATTTTTCCAAGAAGTTGAAAAAAAAAGCTTGTCATTTGGTGATCAATATTCTTCTGATGTTTGTATTTTTGTAGGAACTGAATTCCTTCATAAATTCCTGTTAGTTTTTAAAAACTATCCACAGTGCAATATAATAAATTACGTTAATGAAATTCTTAAAAAAGGATAAAAAAAATGTTTAAGGAATCCTTTTAAAATTTTTCATTCTCATTTTTTTTTTCAAATTTTCATACTTTATTTTTTCTAAGTCTCGTGTTAACTTTTCATTCCTCACTATGAATCAGTTCCTTCTCTCTCTATATTTTTTTTAATTTCAAATTCATGAATATATACAAAGTATTAATCGAATGAATAATAACAGAGTTAATATTAGGAACATTGCTGAAAATTTCTTGGCCTTGCTGACCCATTTCCCAAAATCTAAGCAAATGACAAAACAGAATTTTTTAGAAGTGCTTTTTGGTTTGGTTGTTGACTCTTTCACCACTCCTGGTATTGTAAATAAACAATAAACAAATTAAATAGAAAGTTCAAAAACTTATCAGCCAACTTAAAGTTTTCCAGAAATCAATCAGGTGGTAGATAAATCAATTGAATTTATTGACAGATATTGTATGTTAATTAAAAGATGCTATATAAAAAATTATTAATTTTTATCATCAACTTTATTCTTTCTAAGGAAAGTCAAGAGATAAGTTTGCAGCTTTTTCTTTAATTCATTTAATAATGTTCCTTTTCTTAATATTGAACACTTTACTTACATAGACTACTAGAATTCTGACTTATTTGAGCTAAACAGCCAGACCTACATTGTGGTTGCTGACTACTTTTCAAAATATGAAAATCTGAAATCCATATTTGCTGGGCATCGAGTACCAGTGATCCTGAGGACAGACACAGGAAGACTAATGTAAAGAAATTTTGCTGATTTCACATGAATCTGGGGATTTTGACACATGACAAATAACCCTAGATTTTTCCAAAGCAATGAACCAGCAGAAACAGCAGTAAAAAATAACCAAGACAATGCTGAGGTAAGCAAGAGATATATGTCCCCGCTAGCCTATTTAGTGACCCCAATGGACTGTGGATATTCTCCCAGAGAACTTCTAATAGGAAGAAAATTAAGAAGCAATATTCCAATCCAGCCAAAGCTACAGATACCCAAGTGGACTTACTTTGAACTTATTCATGGGAAGGATGAGTACAAGAAGGTTCAACAACAACAACACTCACACAACCAGAGACACAAAGCAAGAGACCTGAAACCTCTTGAGACATGAAACTGATACATCCAACACAACCGCTGACATATCATATGAAGACTACCTCCCAACAGGGAGATAGTAAAAGTGGAAAGTCCTGAAAATATCCAACCCTCAATAAATGAAACCAAGGAAATGATGCATCAACCGACCACTCCCATGGACCACATAACAATAAGGGCCGGACGATTGTTGAGACCACCTACCAGACTGGACATTTAAATAAATAAATAAAATAAAAATAATTATATAAAAATTGGAGATGTAATAGTGGTCTATTTAACTAAACAGGCAGAGTTAACTCCCCTTACAGCAAGATTAATGTTACTTTTTTAATCAGAATGAGATATAAATAAACGAGGACTAGCCTGCCATGTTGGATCTGATACCTAACACACATGCATTGCTTTGGTCATTACTAACTAACACAGCATTACTAATAGTAATAATATGGCACATAATAAATGATAATAGAAAAGTTGTTTCCATACAAGAAGCATTCACCATTCATTAACTTAACAAGTTAGTATTACTGTTGTTTGAACTTCATAAAATCTTTCTCTAAAATCGGTTTCTCAGGAAAATAAGCTTCTCAAGTCCATTGTTATCACTCTTTCTAGTATTGACAGGAGTTTCCTTCCAAACCTTTTGCTTTTAGTAATGTGGAAAGTTAACAGTTTAATTTCATTATTTTCATTTCTTGTTACTAGCCATTGTTGCTGCTGTTGGAATTCTTCAAGTGATGTGGTTTTTGTTACTTAGCAAAGTTCTTGGTGATTCTGTAGCACCAATCTGTTGAACAATGGTCTTCTTTAAGACCTAAATTAATTTTAAAATCATTAATTTGTATATAGCTGATAGTTTAGACATTTCTGAGTGAGTTGACACCATGCATGCTATCTACATAAAAGTCTAGGATTGATAAGGCTAATTAAGAACTTGAATTGACTTCTTGGATTAATATTTTGTTTTTGAAACATCTTGCAGCATTGGACAAAACTACTCCAAATGCAGCCAATTCTATATTCAATTTCTTTATCTCCTATCTTAACTATTTTTATAACCTCAAAGATTGTATCTATCATAATAAAATTAAGATTTATATGGAAAGTATCATCCAATATTATAGAATGAAATATAAAATACAAATTCCACAGACTTTATCATGGTAAAAATTGTTGTAAATATGCTTAGAATCTTTGGTAAATTTGAAAAAAATATGAACCAAGGAACCAAGAAACTTATTCTTGGTTCTTTCTTGCACAAATCTAATCAAGTGTAAAGTAGCTGTCACCTCCCATGCCAAGTGGCGTGCAAGGGGTGAGGATGTGGCGGTAGGCCCCGGGTGTCACTCTCTGATTATTGCACTTCCAATGGAGTATATTATTTTTTTTGCAACAAAGACAGAAGTAAGTATAAAACTTTTAATAGAAAATATTTGATTTTTTGCCATTAATTTTCTGTTCATTCTATACAAGATCCAAATCTTCTAACTTACTATTTATTATTAGTAAGTAAACCTGATTTTAGTTAATTACTAATAACCAACAATGTCACAGGAGCAAGAGTGAAAATTTCAAGAATTTCAAAACATTTTAAATAAAAATTGAAATGAAATATCTTTTAAAAAAAAATCACAATCCTTGCCCTGGGTGCTACTAGACCTCTGCATACCAGATTCCTAGAGTTCTACTTCCCACTCGCATATGACACTTGGTTTTAGGTATGCTGTAATTTCAAGACCTACATCCACAGAGTTGAATCACCTCCATTCCGTATGTATTACTTTAGTAAGAAGAAGACTGTTAAACTCTGAAAGCTTTTTCTCAAGAACCACTTCCATGTAGATTCTTTCTCCAAACAACACAATCTTTAATCTTTTTCAAATCTCAGGTTAATTGTCATCTCTCCACCATATCCTCATAAGCTTTACTTCTCATTTCCTCCTCTTGGGTACATATTGCACACTTTATTCAGTAATCTTCTACGTTGAGTGGCTTTTATTGATTGCACTTTAGTTAAAATGTACCACTAAATGAACATTCATTCTGTAGGTGTCTGATTTGGCTGTTGTGTGGCATCTTCTGTTCAGATAACATCAGCAAGATACAAACAAATATTCAGAATTTGGACAAGAAAATAAAAGAAAACTTTTTTGAATCATAAATTAAGCTTAAGCGTTCCTTAAATGTAAGTGACATAGATATGAATTATTCTAAATGCGATTCTTCTACCACCATTTACCTCCGTGTCCCTCTGGATTTTTGCACTTTGCCGAAGAGAATAGTACTGCTCACTTTCGGATCCCAGGTATAGAACAAAGTTTTGAGAATATTTACTGCAAGTTTTACCTTTTTCAAGATTAAATCTCCAGAACTGCAAAAGGGTACCTTATTGTGGTTTATTGGTCATCATGCTGGACTAATAAGTTATTAGTAGTGAGTTTGATCCTCAGCATGCAGTAATGGTCAGCACACTATTCTAATTGACTATTACTCACTGTGTTCTAAATAGTTGTAGTCCATAATCGAAAGTAAACATAAAAAAAAAAAATCAACTTAGAGGGGGTAATAGTTAGCACATTAATTTGGTTGACCATTTCTACTGTCTAGTGAATTTGGTCCTCACCATGTGCCTCATACTTGTGACCTTGTTCCAAATCTGATAATATATTCTGTGTGGGTGGGCATATGGATAAATCCAGTGTAGAATATACAATTTTTATTTTTAAACTTTCATTCTCTAATATTGGATGCTTTTCTATAATGACCGAGCAGTTATGGCAATAAATATAGTTTTCTAAATTGAAAAATAACATATTTCCTTCTTAAAAGTATAGATTTTTAAAAAGAACTTTTTCATTTTTAAGTATTACAAATCAATTTTTTCTAGTTATTTCTATTCTTAGCAATTTAGGGAAGTTTTCAATTAAAGTAATAGAAGTTATTTTAGTATGTAAAAATTATTTATTGATAATCACCAGTAACCATAATAACCTATAATAAATGGGTTTTACGGTAAGAGAGTAAGGAGGAGGAGGATGATGATGATGATGATGATGATGATTGCAATCAAAGTAACAATAAGCATATAAGTACAAATATAGGAATTTTGAGATGCAAATGGATTTCCCAGTGCAAACCAGAAGTCTCAATTTAGTCATCATAAACAAATATCTGTCAGATTAGGGATGCTGCAGTCCCTGACCACAGAGTGAAAAGTTGGACAAATATCTTGTTAGAATTATGACATGAATGGTGAAAGCTGAACTTCTTTTAAAGCGATTTTCTTTTTTCAAGATTTTAAAATTTTGACAAAGAATTGGCACCATGTAGACAAAGGTCCAACAAAAATTCTGAGACTTGCTGTCATTTGCTCTTCATTGAAAGCTGCCAGATTTCCTACAGTGTTATAACGTACCCATCATTACAAGAGATTTTGTCTTAGAGAATGAACGAAAAAATAAAATTTACCATTCAAACAGATTTTCCAGTCCAATTCAAATAATAAGATCTCATCTCTGTAAACAAATTAAGACCTAGTGAATGTTGCTGTCCTAGCTGATGATCTTCTTCTTCTTTTTCTTCTTCTTCTTTTTCTTCTTCTCTTTCTTCTTCTTTTTCTTCTTCTTCTTCTTCTCCTTCTTCTTCTTCTTCTTCTTCTTCTTCTTCTTCTATGTGCAAGATGTAAACAATCATGACTCATCATGGCTTTCTATCCTTTGTAACTCTGAGCAATATTTTTCTTTTTACCATCCTTCCCACTATCTGCTCTGCCATCCATTTACACAAGCTCATTAAGTAGGTTACTTGCTGTTTTCCTTTGTCTCTCTTGCCATCAATATGTCCTGTGAGTGTCAAATTTTCCAAGCCTTCTTTCCCCATTTTGTATCAGAGTTAAAATAGAATCAAAAGCTGGAACAATATCAAATTGGAGCTGGCCAATTCTCCCTTTCCAGCCTTTACAGTGTTCAAAAGAATTTACATGGCCTTGTGGTTGATGAACTAATTTCATCCTACAACCCCTTTCCCACAGATAAAATGGCACTAACTTTTCATAGCAAATATTCAGATGAGCTTTATTCCTTAATTCCACAAATAGGACCCACCATGCAACATACACAGGTTCAACTCATTCCATTTGTATTCAGTTGGTAAGAAATAAGTGACACTCAGACAAGCTCCTAAGAGGGTGTTTCCCCAATCACTATGATCTTGACCTCTTCAAATCTGGGATCAACCATTATCTATTCTACATCTCATCTCCCTCCTTGTAGGCCCCTAAAACCTCTTTTAATAAGCTTGAGCAGCTCTTGGGTATTGTATTAGGTGAACAATAGTTTAATCAAATTGTTAGAACTGGGGAGATTATGAAACATGAAGGCAACCATTTTTTCTACTAATTTTCACTCAATTCTAGGCTCAAGAGTTATTGAATAAGGTATGTGGTATAAGATGTAGGAGGAGGAAGTAGAAAATGAAGATTATGATGTCAAGAAGAATAGATAATAATTAATCTTGGAGAGGTTAATATTATAGTGTATAGAGGTGGTGTTCTTCAAAGTGGCAGTTTTTAGGGAAAAAATGTCAGAGTGAAACTTCCTCCTAAAAACTGGAATATAAAGAGAATGTACCCATTAACATTAGCATGATTGGAACAGTCACAAACAGCCTTATGAAGAAGGTAAAAGATCTGGGAATCCCAAGAAGAACTAAAGATGTCTAGAATAAAAAAAAACATTTAGAATTCTGTGAAGGATGCTTTGGAAGACTTGCTGTCACTTGACTGCCAGTAAAAGTGACCAGACACTACTACTGTGAAAACTTGGCAAGCATAAATAATAATAAAAGAAAATAAATTTATTGAAACTGTCCAGACTACAGAAATATTAAAACAGCAAAAATGCTGAGGAAGGTACTGGAAAATTGTATGAGTTGATATTACATGACTTTTAATAAAGAGCACTAGATAAAATTATGTATGAAAAGACAATTAGTAAAAATATAACTAAATAAAACAAAGTAAAAGTATCGAGATAGTTAAAATTATTTAGAATACTGTAGTGGGTGCTGGAGCATTGATAGTTCTTGGTGTCATTTGAAATCAAGTGAAGGTCACCAGATACTATTGGTTTGAAAGCTCAGGAAGCATAACTAATGCCAAAACAAAATAATTATTGAAACCATCCAAATTATAGCCTTAGTAAAACAGCTACAATGCTGAGGAGGGTGCTGGAGCAATGAATGAAGTGTTGTTACTTGACTGCTAATAAAAGGTACTAGATAAAAATTAGGTGTAAAATGCCAATAAGTACAAATAAAATAAAAAACGTTTTACTGCTGTGTTTGATTCTCACTGGATTTTCATAGATGCATTCTTACACCAAAAATAATCTATGCTTAGTAAAGACACAAACACCTCAGAGTTGGGTAGTAATGGTTAGCACATTAGTCTGGGTGACCATTTCTACTGACTAGTGAGTTTGATCCTCACCTTGTGTCTCATACTTGTGAAAAGCATCTAGATCAATAGAATCAGCGAGAATACTGAGAAGCAAACTTGTTTACCAAGAAGAAATGCTATCACTTGATCTCTGTTGAAAACCTACAGATAGTAATCATGCAAAAAGTCACTGAGCAAAACTATTGATTATTTTTTGACCATCATGAAACATCATTGTCATTTTTGCCAGGATGAAATGATTCAACGTTTTCATCTCCACCGTCACTCTGAAGTCATTTAAATTTTATTTTCCAGTTTCTCCCCCAACCCTGACAAAAAATTCACCAGACCAACTTGAAACCACATACCCAACTAGCTACCTTTAAAAAGTGAAATAAAAATAAGTTTTTTTTTTACCCTCTTCATAACCCTAACGCATACTTTGATAAGTGAACTCTAAAATTACAGCAATTTATGCTGCAGGTACTGGCTATATTTACCCTCTGGCTTGTGTGGGAGCAATCATGCACATCTCAGAGGTATGTGCAAAATATAATTAAGTTTTGAGTTGCTGGCAACATCAAACAGAAGGGGGGAAAGCTATACTTTAGGGACTTGAAGATAGAGGTGTGTGTCGGGCAGCCATCACTACAGTTTTTACCATTGGGGCAAATTCAAAACTTGTAATTCTATGGGTAATAATAAAATATGTCATTATCAACATATAGACAGATTTATATATATATATATATATATATATATATATATATAGATAGATAGATAGATAGATAGATAGATATTAGGTGCATTTTGGGTAGCAATTTTTTATCTATTCAGGTTTGGTTGAAGACTAACGAAGAATCTTTGTAGAAAATAGTTTTATTTAATTTTTACATCATTCAGACCATTTTTCTGGTTTCTGGGGAAGATTTCATCATAAATAAATTGTTTATTATCTTCTGAGAGCTTTCAGTTTTCATAAACCATTATCAAAGGGTTTTGTATTTATTTGGATAAGGTTGCATTTATCTTTTTTTTTAAAGAATTTGTATAATTATATACATGGTAAACATACATTTATATGTGTGACTATCACTCAGTTCATTCTCCTCCCCAGTCTTTTGAATCTATTCCTTGTTTCTTCTTTAGAATTGGGTTTCTGGTTCCATCTAAAGTCTAATTCAACTCTATATTTCTAATGTCTCTCCCTTAACTCTGAAATTTCATTTACTAATTATTTTTTTGGTCCTCAATAGGAGTAGACATGTTTACATATCATATGGTTTTTAGAGGTTTATCCCTTGTTCCCTGTTTGAAATTGGTTTCTGGTTCCTTCTAAAGTCATTTCATTTTCTTTCACTCCTAGTAGCCCCTTGCGTTCTTGTGGCATTATCGCCTTGATAGGGGTGAACTGATTAAAAAAAAAAAAATCTTATAAGATAATGCCAGCATCTTCTTTGGCCAAAATTTGTTCCTTTTGTAAGCAGCATCCAGAGTGACATAACAGTTCAAACTCTGCATGATAGATGAAACTGGAATGTGAAATGAAAATCTGAAATTGCTCTCTCTGCTTACTGCATTGTACGATGATTATGCTATCACGAGGTTAGACTTGAATGATCACTCCGGGGCACAGGCCTAGGTGATGATAGGTTGGGTTCTATTCAAAGTACATGGCCCACCTCTCAGCAATACTGACATGATCCAAAGGAATACAGGGCATTTCATTTTGGGCCTAAATATATACATACATATATACAATAAATTAATAAATATACATTTACTTCCTCTCCGGTAGCCTCTACTCAGCATCTGAAGATTGTGTTATGCATGAAACTCTGCGTGAGGAAAAAAATCTATATTTACTAATATATAATATAAAACTCTAACATTTTTAGGCATTTAAAACAACATGCCTGGCCGCACACACAATTCCGTAAAATCCTTGTCGAAAACACAATTATACTTCAACATGAAAACAATAGACAAAAATTTAAAATCCTTGAAGCAATATACATCAAACAGTTGAAACCCAACCTAAATAAAATCAACTATGGAATCTCTACAAATATCCTGAAATGTCTATAATTGGTAACAGAAGCCATTGGTTTATACCAACGGCTTCCCATACTTAATACTTCTCAAATTCACTCTCGCATGGTCATGTGTGACGTCATGAGCTGCAGTGCGATTTTCACTTCTAGCATCTTATATGCACATGTTTATCGTTGCTAGGAAATTATCCATGTAAACAATCACAGATTATCATCACTGTCTTGTCTGTATATTGCTTAATATATTGTACAGTAATTGACATCTTTGATAATGGCTTATGTAAGCCAAAAGCTTAGATTGGATTAAAAAATATGGATCAATATTGTGATTTTCTTTCTTTGTTTAATGATAATGTTATTAAGCTTATCAGGCGATATGAAAAGAATTTACAGAAAATAAACTGACAACACTTGTCTATATTATCTAATGAAACATGTATGAATGAAAAAAATGCTGCCTAAATACACACAATTTACTAATATATATATATATATATATACTAACTTGAACTTGAAGTATGTGAAGTCATTTAGTAAGTTGCCCTGGATAGAAATAACTGGAGATATTTGTACCAGAGTGGTATCAGAAATTTTTAAATCAGCTGTATTAACCAGCTCAGAGATGAAAGACAACCGCAAAAAAACATCAGCAAATATTCCTGTGGCTATGTCCTGAGATCCTCATTGTTGTATGTGAACTGGTATAAAGGACTGAACTATCATATATCATATATATCAACAGGAGAGTCCATCATATATATATATATATATATATATATATATATATATATATATAAAAGAAAGAGGTTATAGTGGTTCCAACGAGAGAAAAGTGTGTATATTAAAAAGAAGAAAAGAGGGTGCTGCAAACGTTTTTTTGGTTGTAATGTGAATTTTTTAAAAAAAAATATTATGCTTTATTTTCCATAATATTTTTCTTTAAAAATCCACATTACAACCAAAAACGTTTGTGGCACCTCTCTTCTCTTCTTTTTAATATATATATATATATATATATATATACATATATATATATATATATTATACACTGTTACATTAGAACATGTAAGTTACTATGCTAGGGTGGATATAAATTGGATTAGCATTGTTTTTCATGTAAGGTTGAAAATTATTAAAAACTAAATTTTTTAACATTAAATTTAACGTTACAGTTACATCTAAGAAATCAACCTGTTTAATATTAGTATTAACAACTACACTAAGAGCAAAAGATTTAAAAACCCTATGGATTAATTTTCTAAGTTTATCAAGTTTACTTCCAATAGATTTATTTATGATCATAAGTTCATCATCTCTATAAAACCCTGTACAATTCAAATCAATATCTACATATAAAAGAACAGGAATTAAGGAGGCAGAAGATTATGATGGACATTACATATAAATTTTTGACTGGGAAGCAAGAAGCTGGAAGAGAATTGCACAATCAAGAAGTGTGATAGAAGAAACTGCTAGCATAGAACTTACAGTTACAGCTAGCAAATTCAACTATAAAATGATGAGACCTAGCTGCCAATCTAGTACTGTGCTTAAATTTGAAAAGTCTAGGCACCATAGAGGAAAGTTCATTAGAATAATTACCATGAAACTATTCATAGAAAAGGCACAGTAAAACTACATTATGCCGGTAGAAAAGTGACTGAAGCTGGAATTGCAGATTCTGCTTTGGATTTTATCAAGAATCTCTAAATATATAGCAGGAGTACCTGACCATATGTGGTAGAAATATTCAAAACAAGAATGAATTGTAGATTATCAATATCTAAGATAGATTCTGATAGAATATATAGAATATATATAGTATTTATTTAGATACTGTCAAATAAGCAGGATAGTATTTCTTTAATACCAAAAGAATTGAGGTTATTTTCTTGAAATTTTACAAGAAATCTTATTTTCAAATAGTCTTATCTCTTATTTTTGATCAAACAATTGTCTCATTTTGGTAAACAGGAAAGAAAACAGACTTATCAAAGACAATTATGCATGAAAACATTAGATGTACAGGCCTCCTGTTTCCCTCTCAGAAAATTGTTAATTTTTATTTCTATTTCACAGATCAATAACCATAACATTAAAAGCAAATTGGTGGAAACAGATTAAGTCATTGAAAACTTGGAGCTGAACAGATAATTTCATTCAGATGATGCATTCTTAACATTATTATCTACTCCATAGTCACAAATTATCCAATGGGATAAGAACTGGCTGGTTACATTCATTGTCTCAAAGACCAAGCTAGTTACATTCCATCATCAATCAGGTTGAATGGAGGTCCTCTCGAAAAAGCACTGTACCATGAAAGACGGTTGGGCCTCAAACACACACCTGACCTCAAGCAGAACTTGTACATATGATCCATTGCTAAGTATGCAGGTAAAATGGTTGGCTCTCTGTACTGCTTTAGTAAGTACCTGACTCCACCTGCTATCATTTACAAGAGCCTAATCGGGATTAAAATGGAGCACTGTTGTCATATTTGCCCAGACCTCATTCTCCAGCCTTGACAGAGTTCAAAAGCATCTCTGAGCCCTTGTGAGTGGCAAATTATTCTCTATCCTTCACCCACTCTCCCAGAGGCAGGATGTGGCAAGCCTCTTGCTGCTCTACTCCTACTTCTATGGAAAGTGCTTAGATGATCTACATTCCCATTAAGGCAAACCTTCACTGCAAGAACACACCATTCCACTTCATAGTAGCAAACACACCCACATTGCCTCCATATTCCATTGGTGAGAAGTAAGTTTCACTTGAGCAGCTGCTTCCAATGAACCACTGCTTTGTATAATCAACTCGCAACAAGATGTTTCCCTGATCACCACAATCTTAAACTATTTAAGACTAGGGTTAATAGTTATCTCCCTCACCTATATGCATGAATGGCCTCCAAACATAACCCTCTACTTTGAGTGGCCCATGGGTCTTGTAAAGGGTGAACCTTACTGTTAAAAAATAAAGTATATGAATTGTATATTTTAGTACATGCAGTTAATGTTGAATGCTGTAATACACAAAAAATAAATTCAGTATTCTTTGTATACTTTTGGGGCTAACATCTATAAAATATATATATCATAATTTTTATTCTAAATAGCATCCACAGTGAATATTTGAGTGAATATTAGTTCATAACTTGTCAATGGCACTGCTCAGCTCCCCAGGTGTCCAGTCCCTCCATGACTGATAGGCAAGCTACAGTATCCAAGATACTGCTTTACCTGCAGTACAGTTCCAAGTAGAGCTCCATCCATCCCTGTTTAACAAGTTACCCATGGGAAAGATATATTCGTATCATTGTCTTATCCTTGACCACATGGAGAGTATACACTGTCAATGCTGAGAAGAGGGAATGGTGCCACAGGATATGGGAAACTGAAACATAGTCACCCTCTATAAGAATAAAGAAGACTTAAGTGATTGCATCAGTTACAGAGAAATCTCCCTGCTGAACATCAAGAAGATCTTTGCACATGTAGTATTTGGTAGGATTCAATCTTGTGATGGCTTGTTCAAGATACTCTACAGGATTAGTTGTCTTCTGAGAACCCTCAAGATTGTCCAATTGTTTCATGCAGATAAGAAAGGCATCTGAAGCAGGGTTGTGTACTTGCACCTACCATATTTGGCATTTTCTTTGTTGTCATGCTGAAATGTACATTCAAGGCTTCAGCTGAAACTGATGGCATTTCCTGCACACAAGAACAGCTGGAAGGCTGATCAGTTTGTCTCAGCTGAGAGCAAATTCCAAAGTCCATGTGGCGCTCATTAGAGACTTGCTCTTCACAGATGATGCAACACTGGCAGCATACTCTGAAAAGCAACTGCAGTGACTAAAGGATAATTTTTCAAAATCCTGCCAAGAGTTCAATCTGATCATCAGTCTGCAGAAGACCAACATGATGGGGCAAGGTGTTGATCAGCCTCCTGCAATCAAAATCTGGAGGTGGTTCATGAGTTCACATACCTCAGCTATCACATTTTCCAGTCTGACCTTGAGAGTCTAGAATAATAGAAATCTTACTACGAACACTAAAATTGCTGTGAATAGGGCATGCATTGTCCGTGTGCTACTGTACAGCAGCAAGTCTTAGAGACTCTATACTAGACAGATACCTCAGTGCCTTTCATATTTGCTGCTTGAGATGCATTCTAGGCATCAAATGGTGCAACTGGGTCATCAATGCTGTAGTACTCATGCCCAGTTACCCAGTCTATATACCCTTCTTCAACTGTCCTGACTCTGCTGGGTTGGCCATGTACACCATATGCTGCATGATAAGATTCCAAAGGTTCTTCTGTATGGGGAACTGGCCACTGGCAAGAGGGTATAAGGGTGACCTCAGCTTTGCTTCAAAGACATCTGCAAAAGGGTCTGTAGGTTGATGGACATGAACATCAAGAAGTAGGAAGACATCGCCATGATTGTTCACACTGAAGATTTTGCAGCAAGATTTGGAGTGAGAAGAGGAGAAACTGAGGCTGCTGAGAAGAAGCATGCTCAGTGGAAAGAAAACAACATGGTGACATCAAGGGAGATTGTGTTCATATGCATTCATTGCAATTGAGACTGTCACTGCTGTGTGGGCCTGTACAGCCATAACAGATGTGGTACCACCATCAGCAGCTGAGGAATAACTTTTTGGGTGCAGATCCATGGTCTCACAAGACTGATGGATGCCACATATATTTGTTCATAGACTGTACAAATTTGAATGTCTAGGACACATAAGGAGGAAAGCAGGATTGGAGAATTTGACACTCACAGAATATATTGAAAGTAAGAGAGGCAGAGAGTAATGTATCTAACAATCTTATGCAAATGGATGACAGATCAGGGACTGGGAAGGATAGTAAGGAGCTAAATATTAGAGCTACAGTTAGGATTGGAAGTTGTGGTGAGCCCCTGAAGGGATACGGTGCACAAAAAAAAAAGAAACATAAACTGACACCATTTTCTTTGCTCTTAACCATTTTACTACTTATACCTTATTTTATTTATTGTATTTTATTTTTTCTTTCTTTTTATTTTCCTTTTTCTTCTTTCACCAACTTTATTTAATTCTCCTTTCCTTTTCATTACCTTTCTTTCTTTTTTTCTTTCTTTCTGTCATTTTTACTTTCATTTCCCAACTGAATCTTTATTTTATTTTTATTTTTCTCTCTTACACTCTTATACTGAATTTTCCTTTTTTTCACCTCCTGTCAGTCTATCAAAATTTTCCTTGAAAATCAGTCACTCATTCATCAAAATAAACAAAAAAGGTAAAGAAAAAAATGAACAAACCAACAAAAGGAATTGTCATTTCTTTTTGAAAGAAAAAAAAAATCATTTATTTATTTTTTTTAACTTCCTTCTCCTCAAAATGTTAAAATAATCATGAATTTTTTATTTCCTGTCTGCATTCAAATCACTGACATTTTTCAACTTTTCTCCTTTATTTGTTTTCACTTGATGCCTCATCATTTAACACAAAACCATACATACATATATATATATATATATATATATATATATATATAATGCATATTGAATGTAGAGAGGGCTAATGTTTATCAGTATAGAAAGTGGAATTGGCAATCCAGCTACAAATTCCCAATGATTTCTTTTTGTTCACTTCATTCAAATTTTCTTGGAGCAGGCATGAATCCATCTTTGCCCTCCAGCTATGAAGTAAATAGCAGGGCTTTCTTCCTTTGGGTGACAAAAAGAAAAAATCTATGTGTGCTGTTTTTAATATTTGGTATTATTCCTGAGAGATTAAACTCTGTGATTATAAAACATGAGGAGGAATGTTTGAAGATTTCATGGCACACTGTGCACCATTTCTCTGTTATCAGTACATGAGAAGACTAGGGTAGATGTAAACATCTTTTTCCAACAATGTTTGAAATATGTTAATGGAAAATGAATGTTAAAAACAGCAAAAGTAAAATGTAAACAATGTTATCACTACCCTGAGCATGCCTTATACTGGCACAAGGGCACAATCTTGGCACATCCATTAAAGAATTAAGTCACTAGTAATGGTCTGTTGCTTGTTAGCCCTTGCTCCAGAGTGGTTCAGAATGAGAGGAAAGGAAACATTCAGATAAAACTGATCGAGGTACCATGATTTAATATAGTTGAAAGCCATGCCTCTTTTCAGTTTCCTAGGGTGTGCCACAAGGATACATATTGTGGAAGCATTGGCCCTTGCCTGTCAGTTGCAATTATTTCCCTAATTAAATATGTAGTAAGTTATACCTTAACTTATCTCTGCTGATCAATTCTTTGACTCTTTATGAGAAGCTGTATCAGTGTTTCCACATGTTGATGGCTTTTCCTTTTAGAAAACCACATCTATTATCGTTTATCCCTGCTCAGTTAGTGTTGAGTTCCTCAAATAAATAAGAGGGAATGAAAAAGAACCTTTAGTGAAGAGAAATCCTTTGGATCTTGTGTGGAAATGGACTACTTTAAAAATATTTCCAGGTTTCTATCTATCTATCTATCTATCTAGTCATTCTGTCTGTGATACTGGTACCATGTAACTCAATACTATCTGCTGTATGGTCAGGTTATTAGCAACTAAACCAATTTCTCTATCAGGCTTTTCTGTTGAGGAGGATGACTAGATACTTAGCACAATTAAAAGTAAAAACTATCAAATGGTGGAGGAATACTTTCATGAGATCTGTCGGCATATAACATAGGGGCTGGTATGTAAAAATACCTTGGTTAGTGACTAGGTGCATGGTAAGTTCACTGAAACCTTTGAGCCTTTGTTAATGTATTCAGCTAAAAGGAAAACTCTGATGCGATACCTGTGGCCTGATAGCATCCATTGATATTCCCTGGTTCTTATTTTTAATTACATCCTAGCTGTTCTTACTCAGAGAATGAAACTGACCCACAAGAATGTAATTCTCCATTATCAAAATTTCATGTACAGGCATTGCTGGATATTATCACAATTAAGTCTTCCAATGATTTTGTGTTATTGTAATACTCAACAATGACATGGAAACCAGCATATATATATATATATATATATATATATATATATATATATATGAAAGTTATTGGTCAGAGTTGAATTAGACCAGGAAATAGTATTAATAAAAAGTGCTCAATATACCTATAAAGAAAATAAAATAAAATAATTTAACATGCACAGTTTTTAAATTCAAAAAATTAGGAGATCAGCTAATCATGACACCTTGGTTTCAAACTTTTGGTATATGCAGGCAATTTAGCCCAAATTGCCTGAAGATACTGAAAGGTTGAAATCAAGGTAGCGTGATCAGCTGTTATCTTAATTTTTAAATACACACACACACATACATATATATAGAGTGTATTGGGGCAGCATATCATTATTCAAATATATATTATTAAGTATAACAGACAACGAATATCTATTATGTTTGACCATGAGCTGTCCTAAACTTTGTATAGTTGTTTTAATTTCAGGAGAAATAAATCCTCTACCAAAAAAAAAAAAAACAATATAGTATATCAATTTACATGCTCGTTCAGAGATTGTATCTCTGATACTAATAATAAATCCACTACATATATTGGTTTTACTACAACCACGCTCTTCCATAGACTTACCTGTCATCTTTCTGATCTTAGTTCTATTAAGCAACATTTCTTAGAAAAACCTAACCATGTTCATAATATTAGAGAGATATTAGTTGCTAACACAATAATACTCACACATACACACACAGTAAAAAGAACCTTCAGATATTGGAGGTCATCTCCATTAAAACACAGCAGCCCAACAAAATTACATTTCAAACTAGTCACAACACATTACTTTGCATCTAAACATATGGTTCTGTTGTTAATATTTCATTCTCTTGCATGTTATGATGTCATAGAATCGGATCATGGATTTACGACCTGTGTCTGCTATTCCACGACCATTATCATCTCATAGCAATCTTCTATGTCAACATAATAGAATATCCTCTTTGATGGGGAATATCTTTGTTTAAATGTCCATATAATCACTCAGAAAATGGCTCATGTGAACCAAAAGCTTAGATGAAGGAACAGCATAATCAAAAATATCTGAGTGTTGAACAATTTTTGTTGTTATTTTCTCCCGAAAATAAAAAATTAAACAAATAGACACCTTCTCAGTTCTTTTTAATCAAACTTGTTTGGCTATATATATATATATATATATATATTTATATTTATAGAGAGAGAGAGAGAGATTTGTTTTAAATATACATACATACATATATATATATATATATATATATATATATATATATATATATATATAAATATAGATAACTAGACTTGTTTTTAAAAAACCCTCGAATTTTGATTTGCTAATCAAATCAATCTCGAGGAAAAAATTTTAAAAAAGAAAGAGCTACAAACATGAACTTCTGCCAACAAAAAAAAATCGCACAGATGCAGGTCTGAAGCCCAAAAGAAAAACCCGATACGGTAACAACTAACTAACAAAAGAGCTCAATGCAACCGTAGAGCAAACTTTCCCTGACGATCCGTTTAGGTGAAACCTAGGTAGGTTTGTCTGGCTCACTAGGTGTATCTATATATATATATATATATATATATATATATATA
Source organism: Acanthosepion pharaonis (assembly GCA_903632075.3). NCBI lineage: Eukaryota > Metazoa > Mollusca > Cephalopoda > Sepiida > Sepiidae > Acanthosepion > Acanthosepion pharaonis. The sequence goes on along the minus strand of CAHIKZ030005473.1, from coordinate 279,081 downwards.
TATATATATATATATATATATATATATATATATAAATATATATGTATGTATCTATATTTAAAAGAAAGTTTTCAATTTTATAAGTTTTATGTTTCAGTACAGTTTTTTACCTTCATTCTTTTTGGCTTTTATTTTCTCCTTTCTTTTTCACAACATTTATTTTCTCTTGTTTTCTTTTCTTCTTTTTCCTTCTCTTTCAATTTCATTTATTTTTATTCCTTTTCTTAATCTTTTTTTTAATTCTATTCTTCTTTTCCCTTTTCTTTTTCCTCTGTATTTGTCTCTTGCTTTTCTTATTCCTTTTTCTTTTCTCTTTCACTTTTATTCTTTTGTTCTCTTTCAGTTTCATTTATATTTTTATACTATTTCTCTTTCATTTCTCTTGTTTTCTTTCCTTCTTTTTTCATCTCTTTCAGTTTCCTTTATATTTATTCTTTTTCATTTCCCGCTCTCTTTCTCAAGATTTCTTTCCACTTCCTCTCTCTCTATTTTCTTCTCTTTAAATTTCCTTTGTATTTATTCCTTTATCTTTTCCTTTCTCTTATTTTTCTTCTTGCTTCATTTGTCCTCTTTCACTTTCATTTCACTTTTCACTATATCCCTTTTCTTTTTCCTTCATTTTTTTCTACTATTTCATTTTTCTTGTTTTTCTTCTCTTTCACTTTCATTTATCTTCATTCTTTCTTTTTCCCTTCTTTTTTTCCCCTATTTCTCTTCTCTTACTCTTTTCCTTTTTTTCTTTGCTTTTATTTCATAATCAATATTCCTCATACTCTCTTTTTTTCTCCCTCCCACCATTTCTTTTCTATTGCTTATCTTTTTTCTTTTATTCTTTTCTTTCCAATACACTTCCAATATTCTTAACACTCTCTATTTTTCTCCTTCCTTTGTTCTCACCATCTCTTTTTTCTTGCTTTTTTTCTTTGATCCTCTTCTTTGACCCCTTTTCTTAAAAGTCATTTTTTCCATTGGCAAATAATGACACTTCCTATCAATGGATAAAGGCAAAATTTCTTTAAAAAAATAAATCTTTGTCATGAATTCAACACATATTTTAATGACTATGCTTTTTTGTACTTCTTTTTGATGACAAAAGCTGATTGGATGAAATTGTGAAGTTGCCATGATACCAGTTGCAGATTATCCAATAAGAAACCATTCATTAAGTTTTCTTTTTCTTTCTTTTAGTTTTTACTTTGCTTCATATTCACTTTATCTTTTCTTTTTCTGTAATTTTTTCCTTTTTATTCCTTCTTTAAATATGTTTTATTTTTCTTCTTTTCTTTTTAAAAATTATTTTTCATATTTTTCTTCCATCGTTTTTGCTGTCATTCATTTCATTCCCGCTCCCTTTTTCTTTTTTTCATTACTAAATTCATTCTGAACTTTGTTTTCATTTATTTTCTTCTCATAATCTTTCTCTGAAAGTTTCTTTCTTTTTTAGATTTTCATTACTTATGCCATGTATTCATTTCTTTTATTTTTTCATTCTTTACATTCATTCATTCATTCTCATCTTTTATTACTTATTATTTCTTTTTCATTCCTACCTTAAGTTCTAGATTGTTCATTTATTTTTCTTATTTTTTTGTTCAACTTTCATTATTTATCTAATTTACTTTTTTTTAATTTATTTCTTATTTTCATTCATTCATATTTTCTTCATTTCCTTGCTCATTCCTGTTTTCCTTTTTATTGTTCAACTTTCATTACTTATTGTATTCCTTCTTTTCATTCATTCATTCATTCATTAGTTCATTCTTTTTTTTCCTGGTTTCTTTTACCCCTTTCTCTTCTTTTACCCTTTTTTTTCATTCTTTCTTTTTCATTAAAGTATAATTTCTTTCATTCATGAATACTTTTCATTTCTCATTATTCCTCCTTTTCTTTGTTCATTCATTTTTCTTTTTTACATTCTCTTGTTCATTTTTTCCTTCTATTTATCCTTCCCGATTTTTCTCATTACACATTTCATTCATTTAATTAAACTAATTTTTAAGACAATTTGATTTCATTTCTTGTCTTTTTTTCCTTTTCTTTACACTGACCATGTAAGTAATCCAAGAAAGAATTGGGAAATCTTCACAAAACATGGTTTCCTAATGATAAAGAATAAAATATTCCTAAAGAAAATGGATAGAAAGAAGAAAAAAATGCAAAAAGAAGATGCCTCTAAATATTTCCCCTATTTGATCCACCTCCACCCCCATTATAAGGGATAGTCAAGAAAACACCATAAATATCCCCCACCTAATCTTTATGTTCATCACTATGCATTTCCATCATAAGAACAAAAAAAAAAAAGCCTACACTGGATTCTGACTGTTGAGCAAGGGAACAGAAGAGTAGATGATGTGTTCAGAAGGTTTGATTGGTGATGAAGGATGAGAGATATAATGGCAGTGTGGAGGAAGGTGGTGATGGTTTTAGGTGTATGTCCAGTGGGGAGATGAGTAATAAAATCTGATACCATGGCCTGCAGCCTGTTGGAAACATACAGAATACTTCCCTCCCTCATCTCTTGCTGGCACTCTCTTTTTCTCTATCTTTGTCTCTCTCTCTCTCTCCTTCCTTTTCTCCTTTTCCCTCTTTTTCTGTATTAGGTTTGTAGTCCCTCTGTGTTAGATCACTATCTCATTGAAAAGTCCCTCTTTCCTTCTTGCTTCTCCCTCAGATCTCGTTTTCTCTCGCATACTCTCTTTCTAGGTCTTCTTTATGTCACTTTCATATTCCTTTCTCGCGTCTCTCTTTCTCATTTTTATCCACCTTTTTTTTTTACTTACTGTCTTTTTTTTTTCTTTACAGGATCTTTTTCTCTTTTCATTTCACCCCCTCCTTTACTCTTTTCCCTCTTTTTCCCCCCTTTTTTTTTTTTTTGGTCTCTTTCCCCATTTCTGGTCTCTGGCTTTGTTAGTTTTCTCTCTCTTCATCTTTCTTTCAAATCTTTTTTTTTTTTTTTTATCTACTAGTCTCTTTCTGCTAAGTTTTTATTTCTCTTCAAAATTCTCCCTTTCCTTCTCTCTTTCATTCTCTAACATTTCTCTCTCTCTCTCCTTCTCACATTTTCTAACACTTTTTTTCTTATTCCTTCACCCATTACTCTCTCTCTCTTTCCTTTTCATTCTCCCCGTGACTATCAGTGTTTTTCTCTTTCTGAATCTCACTGTTTTTCTTTATTTCTTTTGAATTCCTTTCTCCCAAACATATTTTTTCTTCACCCCTTTTGCACACACTCCAGTCTTTCTTTTGATCTTCAAATAAAATATCTCTGTAAATGTTTGAAACGTTATATTAAATTTTTCTTTCTTCATAATCTCCTTTATTATGTCTTTATTTTTATTTTTGTAAATTTTTGTCATCTTTCATTTTATGATTTATTTTCTTTAAATATCTTTCTCCTTATTATCCATAAGGATCAAGAGACAACAAGTCTTCTTAAATTTTAAGCAACTTTCCCATAACATTTTCAGATCTCAGCAGTGCTAAGTTATGGCCTTAATAATTCTTTTCTAATCTGTAATTTTTCCACTCACTTTACAAGGGTTTTCAGAAGTGTTCCAATGCTCTGATGATTATGGGTATGACTGTCTTTTTCCTATTCTGCAATACTATTTTTGCTCCTGTGAGATTTCAATAGTTATCTATTTCCTCATTTGCTTTTAGTTTTAGTCTGAAATACTCTAGGGCAGCTACTACTGTCACTTTTAGATTGTTATGGATGTGAGGCATAATGATGTCTTATCTGTTAACATGGTTAGAGGGATCATCATTTATTTTGAAATTTCTAAAATAATTTATCTTTTATTATTACTAAAATTGAGCATAGTTTATCATTCATCTTATTTTTGTGTTGCTTTTTACTGCACTACTCAAAACGTTTTAAAATTAAAAATTCTGTGAATAGTATATGAGCAACATAGATGAAAAAAGCAGAAGTATGTTCAGATCTGAATTTGCATTCTCTATCCTTGGGATTCTGATCAACACAAACTATGCTTTACACCTCAGCAGTTAGGTTTTATATCAGTCATATAAAAAGGGAGATATAAAAACACAAGCGGTGTATAATTATAAGTGCCACTTGCATTTTTATATCTTCCTCCCCACTACACATATAAAATTCCATCAACAAAAACACTACTTTAGACTAAAGACATCCTTGTAGAGAACAAAATATGTTACACAGAATTTTCACTTTGTCATTCATTTATATATATATATATATATATATATATATATATATATATATATATACACATATATGTATATATAAACATGTGTTAAAAATAGAGTTTTACAGTATGCTATGTTTATGGGTAAAAATGTTCAATATCCATGATAGAGCATATATAAACGCTAACACTGAGCAGTGACCATCCGTTTCATGCTTGGACCCAATCTTCAGGCTGAAAGATTGCATTCATGCATTAAACAGACTGTTGTCATTTTGAATTTAATGCCCATATATATATATATATATATATATATATATATATATATATAAACATGTAACATTGAATAAGATACAAGGATGTAGCCAACAGAATATTGGATACAATACTGACAGCACATGGTTTTTGATAATGATTGAAATGGTAGAAAGCACTTGAATAAAAACAGAAAAAACATGATCTTTGAACAGCTTAGCTACAATTTTCATCATATTATACAACCTTATTCAAAAATTGTAAAATACGATAAAAATTAAGCAGACCCACGTTATTGGTTGAATTTAATAATACTTGTCTGCATACACACGCACAATTGTGATTTGTGAAGGGTGCTGGTCAGTTGGTCAGTTGTCCAGCAAACCTGTGACCACCCATAGTCATGGGGATGATGAAGATATATATATATATATGGGGATGATGAAGATATATATATATATATATATATATATATATATATATATATATATATATATATATATTAAATATTTCAATTAAAAAGCGCAAATATAATTTATAAATTCATGAATCATTCATACAAAAAACAAATATAGAGGTTAATGATTTAAATGGTGAGAATACTTCGTTGCAAACAATATAAATAAGATACATCAACCCCGAACATGTATATGAATGATATGATCCCCCGTTTATAAATTCCAGTTCCATAAGGTCTTTTTAATTTTTTATAAGTAATAATAAGTGTGACATTACTATAATTATTGAACAATATAGTTCATGCCATATTCACGGAAAATCTACCAGTAAAAAGGAATTCTCTTATTGCTATATTTGTACAAAAACGCAGAACCTTAAAATTTAAATTCAAATTCAGCGTTGCGACCGCACATACCCAAAACAATAACATATTTCTCATAGCATTTTTTCGGATTACATCTCTATTTTCATTGTCCTCTTATTACCGAGAAGTGAAAACAAGAACAAAATCTACTTCCATACCTGATGATGTCTGTAGGAACAGACGAAAGCTTGTAAAAAATTAAAAAGACCTTATGCAACTGGAATTTATAAACGGGGATCATATCATTCATATGCAGGTTCGGGGTTGATGTATCTTATTTATATTGTTTGTGACGATGTATTCTCGCCATTTAAATCATTAACCTTTATATTTGGTTTTTGTATGAATGATTCATGAATATATATATATATATATATATATATATATATATATATATATATATATATATATAGTATTTTGGGGCAGCAGGTCATTACTCAAATATATATTGCTAAGTATAACAGACAATGAATGTTTATTATGTTTGATCATGAGCTGTAAAGAATTAATGGATTTTTTAAAAATTTTAATCAAACATTGCTTTGGAGAAAAACCTAAACAGGGAGACAAGGAAAACAAAGCATTACTGGATCCAACAATGGTTTCTCCTACAAAGGAGGATAAAGGTTTGTATCCTCTGATGGTGGGCACATCTTTTCTTGAATACCCAGTTTGACAGATAAAATAAACACTATTTAAAAAGATAAGTCATTCTACTCAAATACAGGTATCCACTAAATATAACATTTGAAGTAATTGATCATCTGATGATTAGCTTAACTTAGGGTGAAACTGCCAGTCACTATGAAGTATTAATTCTATGTGTATACTGTTTATAATATTTTTTCAGCATTTTAACTTTTTTTTTTATCTTTGTTGTTGTTTTTATTTTTTATTATAATGTGCTGACTTTTTTGCATTCTCTGGACATTAAATAAACAGCATGAAAATAAAGAGGTTTTCCCTCAATGAGGTTTGATCTCACCTCCTGCATGTATCCTATGATTATTTGCTTTATAGTTTTAATGGTGCTGGTTATTTAACTCTCTATGTCTTTTCATTTTTCTTTTCACTGGGATCTTTGTCTGTCTGTCTGTCTGTTTTTTTGAACACTTTTACATTTGGTTAGACTTTCTTTCTTTCTTCCTATTTATTTTGCTTCCATTCAGAATCCATGATCAGTCACTCTTTTGAGACTACACACAATTTCTCATCAGCCTCCCCCACTTTACTCCTTTTCTTTCTTTCTATCTCTCTCTTTCACTTTCCTCTGATCTTTTCTTCTCTCTCTTTGATCATTTTCAAAGACAAAATTCTCTTTAACTTCTTTGGAATTTACTCATCCTCTTTTCCCCTCCCTAATTAATATCATTGATTTCTCTCTCTCTCTCTCTCTCTCTCTCTCTTTATTACTCAAATCCCTCACTTTGATCTTTGTCTGAGACATCTATTTCTCTTCTTTTCACTGCTTAAATCTTCTCTCCTCCTCTCCCCATTACTCCCTCACTCACCATCAACATTAATTTCTTTCTTACGATATTTCCCACTCTATAATCTCTATTTTTCTCTCTCTCTTTTAAAAGTCTCTTCTGGTCTAAGGAAAATCTTTCAAACTTCTTCCTTAGAAATTTACTTATTCCCTTCTTTAATCTTCTGTTTCATTTTAAAATTTCTCTTTGAGCTTTATTTCTTTTAGATAATTCTCTCTTGTTCTACCCCTCTATTTCTTTCTCTTTCACCCTCTCTCTTTTCCTTTTCTATCTCTCTTGTTCTCTTCCTATCTGTTTCACTTCTTATCTCTTTCTCTTTTTTCTATCTTTTTTCTCTCTTCCCTCTCACTTTTCTCACCCTATCTCTCTTTTTTCTTCTTATTCTCTTTCTCTTCCTGTACCTCATTCCCTCTCTCTTTCCCATTTTCCAATCTTTCTATTTTACTTCCTACCTCAATTCCTTCCCTTTCTATCTGTTTCTCTCCCTTTATCTTTTCCCTCTGCCACTTTCCTTCTTCCCTCATCTTTCCCTCTTTCTCTCTATGAGTTTAATTCCACATTTTCTCTCTCACTTTCTCTTGAAAATTTCTATTACATTTCTCAATGAGATTCCTTCTCACCCTCTCTCTCCTTTAGATCTGTCTATCTTCAAATTGTACTTTCTTATCTAAAATCCCAAGGCCAAAAAGAAAAGATCATCTGCCTCTTAAATCCAACCAAAAATTTTGGAAATGGACATTTTTTTTCCTCTCTTTTCCTTCTCCCCTTAAAAGAGTAGTTTTTGTTTGTTTATTTATAAAAGACTATATTTCCCTTTTGTGCCCACAAGGTCATGGGGACCCAGAGTTCAAAAGAAGATCTCTCACCATTTATCTGCCCACACCTCTTTATTCTTTGGGAGACACTCATCTCTGCTCTGCTCACATTCTATTCCATTTCTAAAATTTCCTCTTTTTAGTGCAGGATGAAGTGATGGTAGGATGACTTTATCCTGTGGGTGGGTATCAAATTAATGTTGTTCTTTAGGGCTAACCATCAGGATGATGTTAAGAAGATCACATATGAGGAACATGGAAGTTTGAAAGGAAAAGGAACTACAAAGAAAATTTTAAAATGAGTTTAGATCAGACGCATATCAGACAGTGTTTTGAATAAAAGGTCTTTTCAACAATGGAACTAGTAAGTTAAGTGTCCAGACATACCAATGATAGTTTGTCCAGGTCTAATCAGGAAATCTTTCTTGTAAAGTTTCTGTCGATATTGAACTCCTTCAAACCGTAGTTGAGAAAAGCCCGAAGCAAACTGAATGACAATTAGTAAAACAGTTCATTATAAGTCACACTTCAATCATAAATCATCTTCACAAACTCAGAAAAGTGTCAAAACTTGGTCATTGGGTCCCTCATCATCTGACTGCTTCTCAGTTTAATCAGTGACTTTTCTACAGGGTAAATTTGCTATAGAATCATCACCAGTGGTGATAAGTATATATCCAATAAAGATAAAACAACACTGGTTAGCATCTACAAAAAAAGGAGAATATATGAACTAATCATAATGATAATATTAGCTATTTCCTTATAAAGAATTAAAAAAAAATAGCAATTAATTAACAGAAGAGAGAAATTACGTTAGTGTGTACACAGTTGAAAAAAAAAAACAAAACAGAAGACATTAAAAACTTAACTATTAAGAATTGTGCATGTCTGTGTGTGTGATATACATGTGTGTGTGAGTGTGTGTGTAAGAGTTCAGTTGAAGGAATGCTCCCAGCAGGGATGTCCTCATCTCGGTACTGATACATCTTGAAGCAAAACAAAAAAAAAAAAAATAGGAAGGAAAATGTTTTTATAATACTTAACACCACCTAATGGGTGTTTTGGCAGAAAAAGTTGGAGTGATTCCCCACAAGGACAGCACCAAAAAAAAATGTTTTTGGACAAACCTTGTAGATCTTGTAAAATTTATTTGTCTACCGACTTCATTCAAAATGTAATACAAAGTCAAGTTTTCACTGGGGTTCATACATACAAGGGCCAAGGTCAAAAATTGCTCAACCCACACTCAGTACTTTGCCTTTGGGAATGCCTCCTAAAAGAGAGATAAAGCTTTGGGCCTCTGGGGTTTGAGCTAATATTAATTTTCTCCTTCCCTTTCTCCAGGTACAGGCAATAGATGCAACAGTTAAGCATCTCATAAACATGGTAATATTTTTACATTAAATATAATATAAGATGCTTTAAAGTCAATTTTTAAAAACTAGTGAAATGGAAACAAAAAGGCACTTATATCTTAACATCAGGAAGAGAGAGCTGAAATTTATAGGACACATAATATAGAAAGAGAGCTTAGAAAATTTGATACTCACAAGGACAGATTGAAGACAGCAGAGACAGAGGGAAACAATGCATAACTGACCTAACAAGTTTGAGTAAATGGATGGCAATATAAGGTTTAACAGAGACAGCAAAAAGACAAAATTTATTAAGAGCTACAAAGGATAGGAAATTGTGGAGAGCCATGATTGTCTACATCCTGAAGGGATATGGCACATACAAGAGAGAGAAAGAGAAATATATCCAAAACAGGATGGCATTTCTCCTTTTGTAAATGAAGGGAGAAATTCATGTTTGAAATCCATTTTGAATCTTTTTTTTCTTCTTCATTTATGTTTCCTGGAGAAATTCTATGTTCATAGTTTGCTCTGCAATAGGAATCATTGGGTGAAACTGAGATATTTTGCCTGCATGAGAGGCTGTATACAAGAATGTTCTTAATGTTCTGCCCTGTTGTATAAAAGAACAAGAGAAAATCTAACATTTGACAAAAAGTAAAAAAATTAAACAAAACAGAAAAAAAATTAAAATTTCAAACATAGAAAAAAATTAAAAATTCCACATTCCGAATTTATTGATCTTTTTTTTTTTTTTTTCTAAGTGGAGTTATATTTCTTGTTATTTTTGTTGTTATTTTTAGCAGCTAAAATCTGATTCATTAAAATAAACAGATGTTTATTTTTTTAATTATTGTCACTTAATCTATTTTCCTTTGTTCATTTTCTATTTTTTAATTCTTTTTATTATAATTTTTATATATTTTTTTTATCTCTTTGTTATTTTTCTTTTCTCCTTCTTTCCTTTTACTCTTTTATGCATTGTCATTTTTTCTTTCATTATGCTCTCATTCTTCTTTCCTATATCTTCTTCTCTCATTGCCCCCATAATATACAGGGTCTTATTTCTCATCAACCTCTTCCTCCTCCTCCTCCTCCTCCTCTTATTATTCATCTTTTTTCAGAATTCATTTTCTCTTTCTTCCTCTTTTTATTTCCTGTGATGATGATGATGATGATGATAATGATGATGATAACACCTTTTTTTTCCTCTTCCTCATCTCCTCTCTACTCTTCCATACTTCAATTCTTCTTCTCGTTTTCTTTTCATTCTTGCCTTTTTAAGCTTTTACCATTTTCCTAACTCTCCATTTACTTCTCCCTATGCCATAATTATCTTCCATCCACCACTAGATTATTTCCCTTTTTTTTTTTTCCTTTTTTTTTTTTTTTTTATATTTCCACTCTTTAAAATTTAAATCACAAATATAGATCCAAATTGTAATTTCAACGTTGTTTCTAATCAATGTGAATCATTATCTTTTTCACAAAATCATTTTCAAAATCAAATCCAAAACTAAAAAGAAGAAAAATTCTATTAAGGAATCCAAAAAGAGAAAGAAAATTTTCAAAAAATCCTAAAATAATCTTAGTGACAGGTAAATTGTCAGAATCCCTTTTTTATTCAATTAAAAGTGTATTTTCTTGCTGATTACTTTATATTTTAGAATTAAGAATCCACAAATATTTCTGACATTCACTTTGTTTCCTTCTCCCTCTTCTTTATCTGTCTTTCTTCTCTCTAACATTCAACTTTCTCTTTCTTCTTTATCCATCTTTCTTACTTCTCTCTGATACACATTTTTTCTTTCTTTTTTATCTGTTTTTCTTCTTCCTCTTTAATATTCACCTTTTCTTTATCCAACTTTCTTCCTTCTCTCTGATATTCACTTTTTCAATCTTTTTTTATCTGTCTTTCTTCCTTCTCTCTGATATTCACCTTCTCTCTGAATTGTTGAAAGGATTAAAACATTCAAGAACAATCTTCCTCCTGTATGACAGTTTCAGTTTGAAATTCTTTGAAGGTTACCTGGATTGACAGATACCTGAAAAAAGCCAGAGTGCACAATGGCCAAAACATTATCATAACGACAACAAAAATGAGGATATTGGTTCCTAATGTAAAGATTCCAAATAGACTTTCCTTTCTCCTTTGGGAAAGAATTATTAAACCTTTTTGTTGTCTTTACTTCATTATTCCTTTCTCAGCAATAGTTTTATACTTTTAGTAGTAGTAGTAGTAGTAGTAGTAGTAGTAGCAGCAGCAGTAGTAGTAGTAATGATTATTATTATTCCTTTCACTTTGTATTCTCTCACTTTCTTTAAAAAATATTCTTCTTTTTCTTTACTTTCTCTTTTCGTCCTTCTTTTTCTTCTTCTTCTTCTCATTATTATTATTATTATTATTATTATCATTATTATTATTATTATTATTATTATTATTATTGCCATTAACAGCCAACAAAGTGAGAGTGGGATAAAAAATATATGGTGCTAAGTGTACCTTTCATGACACTCAGTCTAATATGTGTATGCCAGTCATCACAGCCAAATGTGCAGAGTTTTTGGTAAAGTCAGCACATTATCATGCAGGTGGGGATCAGTTAGAAATACCTTCAGCTCAGGTAATCCAGTCCCCTCAGAAAGTTTCTAATTAATGGTATTCTCA
>CAHIKZ030005473.1:257500-262500 GCA_903632075.3 Acanthosepion pharaonis | reverse complement strand
ACTGATATAATGAGACAACCATTTTTTCCAGTAGTTTTCACAATGGATTATATATATATATATATATATACACACACACATATATATATATATATATATATATATATATATATACAGGATATGATGGGTAAATTGTTACCATTTTATATTTTTAATTTCACATTGTTTTCATGTTAGTTTTCATTGACTGCACATTATATTAGGTTCAGTTGTGCACCATCTTTGAGAAAAAGTACACCATGACACAATTCACTCTACCAGAAATTTGGAAATGGCATGCTATATTGCTTGGTATTCATGCTGTAAGCTTGAATACGAACATTTATGAGTGTTTGGGTGTCAATCTGACCACAGTGCAGAGGATATGGAAGGAGTTGAATGAGTCTAATGGTAATTATGAAGATACGGCAGCTTGGAAAACTCAGTCTGATCATTCTGATAAAAAAAGAACTCCTGAATTTGTTGGCAAGGGTCTCGGACTCATCACAGAGGCCTACATCAAGTGACTGAGGAGGTAGTACTGCCCTGGGTCAAGAGAGTGGCTACTGGAAGAATCTATGTTTGACAACAGGACTCTGCAACATGCCACAAAAATTTTAACACAAAGAAAAACAGAATATAATACTTCTTCAACTAACCCCAAACATATTAATCATTTATATTGCAACTAAATGCATTCTAATTATAAACAAGACTAAAATATCCTAAAAAATAATAAATACTAACATTTCTACCACAGACTCTAGTAAAAAAATAAAATTAATTATATACTACACTAAGTCTAATTGAATCATTCATAATGACTATTGTATATAAATTTAATGTCCTCTGGGAGATAGTATCACCAATGGAAAAAATGATATTTATGTTGGCCATACTACAACCACATTGTCACAGCAGCTGAGTTTTCGTTTGAATGACGTGCCCAACATTTCTAAACATTTACAACAGCATACCTGTCCACATTCACAGTTCAGAAAAATTCTTGTTGAAAATACATTTATATTTTTTCATGAAAATAATAAATATAAACTAAAAATTCTTGAAGCTATCTATATTAAAAAATTGAAATCAAACCTTGATAAATTATGAATACTGCACAAATGTTTTAAAATGTGTACAATAGATAGTTTAAAATATCAAGATTTGCTGCACTAATAGTTTTAATATTTGTTTCTTAAAAAACTCTTGACAACACCATAACTTAGTTACCTCCCCTGAAGCATTACTCAAGCCAATGCTCAGTACTCAACTCAGCATTCTTCACTTAACAAGTAAAAGAATTTTAAATTTCAGATGAACACAGCAATTTTGTCTTTGAAAATGATGGACACTGCAATATTTGTCTTGAAATAAACAACAACCTTATGTTAATGTCAAATGTATCTATAATAAAATAATATTTATCTATAATAAAATAATATTTATCTATAATAAAATAATATTTATCTATAATAAAATAATATTTATCAAAAGAGTAATTTTCACTCTTCCTTTAATAATGACATCCAAAAAGTTTGTCCATAAATATGAAAGGATCCAATTGAAAAATAATTAGACAAAAGCTCTGATTGACACCAATTGGTTATGTTTCAATCCTGGCTTGAAGCATTTGGATGTCTAGTTGCACTGAGGAGCTGTGATACAGCGATCAGTACTGTCTGCAAATGATATACACATACATATATATATATAAATTTTCAGCATCATTTTCACTTCCTATTGCAGTTGCTTAATTCTTTGTTAAATCACATTAGTAATTTTATTTATGCTAAGGTTAACTGAATACAAGACCTAAGAGTCATTCAAGGTAGAGGATTACTGAATGATGTGTATTATCTGGACAGAAGAGGAAGAAGTAAGAAAATATTATGAGGATATGGAGGATAACAGTTGACACTAAACTTAAATGTAGTACTCAGGGAAGCATCGATGTTGGAGGCTATTCCACAAAATAGCAGTTCTTTAGAACATCCTTCTTACTTCTTTTGAATTCACAGTTTTCCCTCTCCTGAAATGGTTGCTAACTGAAGCTAGAGAGCCCAGTTTACCCTGCCATTTTGCACAAAGCAAGTCAATAATACCACTAAGATGCAAGGAGTTACCGGCAGTGAAAGAGAACGAGAAGACTTTAATGAAGAGAAAGAACAATAAAAGAACAGCATTCAGGAAGACAGCAGATGGTGATTGGCATTGCATTTTGTGAAGTGAATGCAAACTTTTCATGTCAGTAACTATTATTACCACCACATCCTATTGTAATAGTTTGTCCAGGTTCCAGCTTTGAGGAGAATTCAAAATGTTCATGGAAAAGTATGTTATATGAAAATTCTGCATAGATTTTGATATTTCTTTGCAGTAAACTAAACTTGTACTTACACCTTATATAAAATGGAATTATTTCAAAATTGAAGTTTATGCCAATGTATAAACAACCATCTTTAGAGCAGAATAAATTCTGCCAAAACTGATGCAAGAACTAACAACAAATTTATGGTAAAACTTGGTTGGAACACTGAAAACATTATTGGTGCTTTGAGAAAGGTTTATGGAGATAATTCTCCCACCTCAAATTCAGATATTTACAAATGGATAACTTATTTCAAAGAAGATTAAGAACAGATTGGCAGACCATCAACATCAGTTTACAAGGGATAAAAAAAGATCAATGCTATCCAATATTTAATGGAGGGTGACTGAAGATTAACAGCAGAAATAATATCTCAGTTAAGTCAGCCAACACAATTTTATATGAAAAATTAAAGTTGAGCAAACATTTTTCCACTAACTTTTTCAATGTACCTTGTATTTATAATACAAAAATCCTTTTGAAATGCATTAAAAACAGTAAAAATCCCTCCCTCAGCTCAGCTCAGATTTCATTTAGGTTGCAATGTTGAAGACTGTCTTTAATAGAGTAATGATATTCTTTGTCTTGGATTCTTGCTTGCTTCTGTAATTTTATATGGGGAATCCATTTTTTAGCAACAGATCAATAAAGAGTTCTAAAAGCTACAAAGACACTTCTTAGATTTCCCTAACAAGATTTGGCTAGTGAAGATTTATACAAAGTTAATAACTTCTTGTTTGAGAAGAGACCTTAAACATTGTGGCCTATACATCTGTGCTTTACTGTTGAACCAGGACTTGTAAAATGTTCTCAGAATTTTCAGTCTTTACACTTCATTTTCTTCCTTTTTTTTGTCTTTTTTTTATTCCTCCTCCCAATTTGACCAACGTCTCAAATCAGCCTTGTCCTCATTTCCCATTATTAATTTATTTTACTCTTTTTTTTACCCATTTGCTGAACATTATTATTGTCTTCATCTCTCATCAAAAAACACCAGTTGCCAAATTAGTTGAGTCAATGTGAAGGAGGGTGAGAAATGCAGTGAAAGTTAAGAAAGGAAGAAGGAGGAAGGTTTTATTATAAAGACCACTCTTTTTACACCACACCATGCTCTCCATTTTTAACATTATGAAAATTTTCTCTTGATACTTTTTTCTATTTTCCTCTTCAATATTGACTTATTTTCATTCATTACTTTTTTATTTCACTTTCTTATTCTCTTCATTTTTTTCCTTTCTTGTTCTCCTCTTTATTTCGTCTTTCTCATTCTCTCTTTTTCTTTTTCTTTTTTTCTTTCTTCTCTTTTTTCTTCTTTCTCATTCTTCTTTTTTTCTTTTTCATTCTTTTTTCTTTTTCTTTTTTCTTTCTTCTCTTTTTTCTTCTTCCTCATTCTCTTCTTTTCCCTTCTTTCTTATTCCCCTTTATCCCCTATTATTTTCTATACATTCTCTTTTCTTTAAGTACTTTGGGATGCCATAATGCTTGGCAAAGCTAGTTTGACTATTACTACTGAGTAGTGATTTAAATACTTACTGATTGCTCTATATGAAATCTAATGTCATTAAAACAAAGTACATCAGCGTGGATTAATGTTTAGTCAGACTAGTCTGAGTGACCATTACTATTGAGTAGTAAGTTTCATCCTCACTGGGTGCCCAATACAATATTCAACATTAAATCAACAAAGGCTGATATTGAAAAATCAGCCAAAGCCCTTTTTTTTCTCTGATTTTTTTTCTACAGTCTCCTTTTTTTTTATTTCTTTCTTATTGTTTTTTCTCTTCTCTTCTCTTCTCCAAAGATGTACTGAAAAGTTCTGGTCTTGAATAAGAAGCCATTCCAAAAATAATTCTGAACTTTGGTTAGATTTTGGAAAGTGACTAAGGCTGAGAACTTTTCAGCATCTTTTCATCTAGTTCTTTTTCTTTGAATTTGCTTTCTTTTTCCTCCTGTTTTCCATCTTTCTTACTGTTCTTTGGCTCTTATTTCCTTTTCTTTCTACTCTTCATCTTTCTCCTCCTCTTTTGGTATATTTTTTCTTTCATTTTGATGATATGGTCTTTCTTTCTTTGATTTTGACCTCTCCTATTTTTACCCTTTTTATCCTTCTACCTCTTTTCATCAATCTTCATCTCTCTTTTGTTTTAATTCTCTCTTTTCTTTTTGACCAAAACTTTCTTTTCCTTTTTTTCTTTCTAAGCAGTTTCTTAGATGGTTCTCTTAATTTTTTTCTTTATGCCAACCATCTCTACTAAAAATCATCTTCTTCAGTTAAAGCATCCCAGAATGCTCTCTGCCAGTGCAAGGTCACTTAGAATGTGGGTTACAATCGTAGCCATGATTTTTCAAAAAAAAAAAGATGTCAATTTGGTTTCTTCTTATTTATTTTTTCATTTTTAGTTTTTGTTTTTTAAAGTTGAAATGGAAGTAGCAGTGATAGAAAATGCTAAGTTTTCCCTAATTTTTTTAATCGTATTACAATTCTCCAATTTGATCAAGAAACAATAAAACATGTAACTTTCAAACAAGAAACAATAAAACATGAAATTCAAAAGATACACATTGTTATAGATGAAGATAATTTCTTTGGGAATTTATCAGATCTTTAAAAGCAAAGGAAGTATCTAAACTAGAACAAAAGAAACAGAAT
>CAHIKZ030005473.1:162500-252500 GCA_903632075.3 Acanthosepion pharaonis | reverse complement strand
TCTAGGGCCTTGTATCAGGTGAATATTTAGTAAAAAATAAAATAGAAAACCAGCCTCAATCACTATTCCTTTTAAATCTGTAAAAGTCCATGCCAGATTAAAAATGGAACCCTTGTTGATTTCAAAGAAAGAAACAATAAATTAATATAAAAGCAGAACAAGAAAAAACTGAAAAAGTCATTTTCAACACTTGCAGCATTTCAATATGATATTAAAAACTGAAAAAAATTCTTGCAACTATCAATCAGAAACATGTTGACACATTTTAATGGAAGTGCTTATTTCACTATTTTTTTTTTTTGTTCTTTTAAGTTATTTTTTTAAAACATCTTTTAATTTTTGGAAAATAACTTATTTATTTATGGTGGAATTCAAGGCAGTGTTCATGCCACCAATTACAAATCTTATCCTGGCAAATCTGATGAAAGAAATTTTGACAATTATTATGATTATTTCATACTCCCACCCAAATTATGCTTGTGATGGTAGTGGGAGGATGCAACATTATTTCTCCTACTTTCATTTTATCATTTTGCTTTGAGTTTGAATGCAGTAGGAAGGGGGAGTAAAAATGTAGTTTGTCATGAAGGCCCATGACAAATCAAGGTCTTTCAATTTAGTTGTAAATGGCTTGAAATAAACTGTGATTTAATATGAATATAATGATTCTCAAAAAATGCAAGAGTCATTAATTCTCAATAAAATGTGAAAAAAAATGACAAAATTCAATTTTAAGACATTTAAAAGAAGTCAGTGCAACTAATTTTAATTATTACAATATCAATTACTGCAAGTTTAATAATAATAATAATAATAATAATAATAATAATAATAATAATAATAATAATAATACAACAAACCTCAGAAAAACATCATTCACCAAACATGACATTTGGCAAGAAATGCTTGGACAAGCAATTAGAAAGTACATTGATGAAAATAAACTAGCCATTGTAAGAAGGTACATCATGAGAAATAACCGACTGACAGATGCTGAAATTAAAGAACTAAAGGAGTTAAAGAACTACAACCAAAATTGGTGAATCATGAAAGGGAATCAGGAATGGACATAAAAAGTACTAAAATCACACAAATCACAGATCATAATGAAGAAACTGAGATACACACCAAATACTCTGAAGATAATGCTGAAAGTTTAGAAGAGTTCAAAAGGTATGATTGTACTCATGAGCCTGCAACAAGGTGAGTCCAAAACATTGTCATTTTATAGAAAACAAGAATAGTATAAAAGAAGCCAAGGAAGAGATCATGAGGCATATGTCAGACACAAAATAGTGAAATGGAGAAAGGAGAACAATTCCCAAAATTAAAACCAACAAAGCAGAACCTCAAAACTATTAAACTCTACAATACAGAAGTCAAATTAATTCTGGATGAAGTAGACCCAGATATAAGTCTCAACTAAGCAATATATACATTAGTAATAGCAGTAACTAAAAAATCAAACATCAAAGTCAAAAAAAAGAAGTCTCACAGACATGAAGATCCACCTTTGAAAAGAAAAATAGAAGTGAATTATCATTACTTGATGAACTGGCAAGAGGAACAAATGTAAGGACTAGTGAAGACAGAAGAGGCAAAAGAAAACACAAAATTGGGAATGAAAATGAAGTTATTTCAGCTTAACAAATAATAAAGCAAACAATAAAACTGAAAGCTCAAAGAATCAGATGCTATGAAAAAAGATCAAGAATCATAGAAGAGAATGTTGAGTGTGAACTGAAAAAAGCATGACAAAGAACTTCAAGAAATGGTCAATGATCCTCTGGCATGGGTAGCCAAAGGAATAACCTTCCTTCTAACCAAGAATGGTGACACAAATGTCCCAAAAAACTACAGACCAATTACATTACTTCCCACTACTTACAAATTGTTGACATCTATTCTGACAAAACAGACATATTCCTTCTTAGAAAAAAAATACCTAGTACCTCTTGAACAAAAAGGGTGCAAACATGGTGCTCTTACTTAATAAGTAATTGGTCTTACAGATGTAAAGACCAATTACTTATTAATAGGATGATCTTGGAAAACTACTCCAATACAAAGAAAAATCTCAGTACTGGCTGGATAGATTATTGTAAGGCATTCACAAGTGTACATGATTCCTGGATGTTAAAGTCTTTCAATATATACAAGGTATCACCCATCATCATCAATTTCATCAAATTATGTCAATGTGGAAAACAATCATATAAATGGAATCTATAAGTCTGGTGAAATAAACATCAAAAGAAGAATATTTCAAGATGATTCTTTGTTTCCTTTACTATTTTGTATATCCCTACTAGCATTAACCAGCAAACTTAACAGGATGGAATATGGCTATAAGATATTGCAAAAGAAAATAAGTCATCTATTTTACATCGATGACATAAAGTTGTATGCTAAGAATGGCAGTGAGTTGAAAGGTCTCCTGGAAACAGTAAAATGTTTTAAATTTGGTTTGGATGAATGTGCTAAAGCCACAATTTTACAAGGATCACTACAATAAACTTCCTCTATGAGCTTATACCCTGGGGTAACAAAAATTTAGAGCAAAAAGAATCATATAAGTACCATGGTGTAAATGAGTGTAAAGGAATTCACCATAAAAAAAAGAAAGTTGTGTGAAAAGAGTACTATAGAAAGGTGCAACTGAACTGAATTCTCAGAACAGAATTATGGCCATTAACAGTGTTCTAACTGCATGCTACTAGTTTGGTATCTAGGCTCCACCCTTTTACTGTTGAAACATTTAAATGTACACGCATCTCTTACTCTAACAGCTTCTTCTCTCACACTTCCCAACAGAACTCCCTTCTTCTTACTTGCCACCCCAATAACATCAATCATTATCGTCTGATGCCATGATCATGTTCTTCTTTTTATCCTTTCCCTAATCCCTTTCTATACCCAGTTTTTCACTTTGTGTAACCCCTTGCACACTAATAGCATTCCCACCTTGCTTGGGGTGAAATAATTTAATATATATATATATATATATATATATATATATATATATATACTTTCTGGACAACTTTTATTAACATCAAGAATGCAAAGAGATGAAGACCTTTCCTTTGGTTTCTTTTATGCACTTCAAACAAGGATGAAAAGACAAGAAATATCAAACAAAGTATTTGCAACAGAATCCTAAACAGCATTGTGAGACACATTAGCAAACGTGTATCATAGTTAATCATGCACATTTTGATAAAATAGTGTTTTATAGTTCTACTTTTAACTTTTCCATTACTCACACATTCAAAATTGGCATTTATTTTTGCTCAAATTAATTTTAGTTTTAAAAATACAGACTAGAAGAATCATGTTGTTTGCAGTCCTTCAAAATAATTTCTCATAAAAACCTCTGATTTTTAAATATTTCTAAATATTTTATATTTAGAAATTATGTTTAATATATATTTAATATTTTAAATATTTTATGTTTAGAAATTATATTTAATATCTGCCACATGATCTTGTATGATTTCAGGGAGTCTTTTTTACTTTTCACTTAATTCTAATATCAATAAGTAAAAGACTTCAAATATGATTTCATTATGCCAAAAAAGAAAAAAAATTGTGCATGTGTATATGTATTTTTCTCTTTCTGCCTCCCAAACTTAAGAAAACCCCAGACTATTTGAGAAAACAAATTGCCTTAAAAACCTAAAAGCTTTTTTCTGTGATGCCAGAAATGACATTATGTTATCTTTGACACCCAGAGCCCAAAGAGAAAGAAAAGGAATATGGAGAAAGTGTAAGGAGATGAGAAATGATGAAAAGGATAAATAACCATCACACACACACACACACACACACACACACACACGGAAAAAATCAACCTAGTACTAATAAGTAGTGTATAAATTAATTACATCAAACTTGGTACTAATATAATAAAGAAATGAGAAAAATGGCAGTCAGTTGCTGAAACCTCCTGACGAGTGGACTGAACAATTACAAAAAGATTTGTCTGTAAATCTCTGCAGCAGAGGTGCCTAATATAACATCAATCAGCTAATTGACAAATTCTATTTGTATTAATTCTATAGCATTATATGTACAAATAGCATCATCATTTAGTCAAGAATGGATTTTCCTGACTATGTATGTATCTATTTATCAATCTATCTACATACAATTATACATATATATGTATTTATTTATCTAGTTTTATCTATTTACATATCTCTATATCTATCTATTTGAAAGATTGGTTTCTTCTTCATGGCTTATCAACCATTTGGAGGTTATTTAAAGCCAGAAAATACTTATAAATTGTAAGAATTTTGGGGGAAGATAATAATTATCATTACTGATACAAGTTCTACTAATCAATCCATAGATGGGGGGAAAAGGGTAGATTCATACCTTTCCCAAGGTTATTTGTGTGTAAATGAATATAACAAACCTGGCTCTCTCTCTCTCTCTCTCTCTCTCTCTCTCTCCACATCCAAGCTTACAACACTTGGTATTCCCAAGCAATCACCCATCTAAGTACTGACCAAGTTCAACCTTGCTTAATGTTGGTAATTATACGAGAACTAGTGTTTCAATGTGATATGGCTGTAAGTCAGTTATCTATCTATTTTTCTTCATACACACACACGCGCACGCGCGCGCGTGTGTGTGTGTGTGCAAGTGGTATAATGGATAGTGGCTCAGACTGAGAAATTGGAGAGCCAAGTTTGAATTTGTTATATTTACTTAGGTGCAAATACGTTTGGGAATGGCATGAATCCATCCCTTCTTCCCCTTCCAGCTATGGATAAATACCAGGACCATTTTAGAAGGAGGTAAACTCTGAATTCAAAACAACCTGAAGAGGGTTGGCAGCATGCAGGATGGAGATGGAAAACCCTATTAAAAAAAAATGCCACCATTTGGCACACAGAGCACAAGGACAAGTTATGGTATTATGATGGAGAGAGTGTGCATTGCAGGGCACAGACAACTGACCACTTTAATTTACTGAACCCTCATCTGTCATGGGAGAATCCATATATATATATATATATATATATATATATATATATATATATATATATATATATATATATATATATAAAACTGAAATAATTTAGTCAAAAAAAGCATTTGCACTTTTTGACCTTATCTGAACTTTCTGCTAAATTGTGCATTCTGTTATAAAAGTGAAACTCTGGTTTCTGTTCAGTAACTTCTTTAAGGCATTTTTTCCATATCTATTGAAAGTATTGACAATGAATATCTTACTGAGAAAAAAAATGATAATCTGAGGATACCTAGTCTGTATAATACACTTTGTAGATGAAATTCCATTATTAGCTTTATGATCACTTTGTGCATTGCATTTATAACCTGAAATTAAGCACCTTATTATGCAAAGAAATCACCAACCTTCCTTGTCCATTGCCATTATTATTATTGTGCACAATAATATTATTATGAGTTTGCTCTGAATTCAATCAAACGCAAGGAAGAATATTTCCCTCAGTAAATTCTGTTGAAGTTGTTATAGTGTGGATTGTGTAAGATCTAATTGTAATTGGTGGAGAGGGGATTCTTATTCTTTTAATAATTCATTTTTTCAATGCTAATGACTATCTTGTCACAAAAGACTTTTTCTATGTTGAACAAGAAGAGAGAAATGCTCTTTGCCTGCCTTGGAAAGTTTGAAATTGCAGCTTTTACCTGGGCTTGAAATCTGACCACTGGCACTGTCAGCATGTATGCAATCACTTTATCCATCAAATTTTATCATTTGTTATCATCAAATGTACTCAACAACAGCTTAAGATATGACAACAAATTTTCTGTGGTTACTAATGGAATACAAGAACATTTTTATAATATTATTATAGCTTTTGAAATTTCTAAAATTGAAACAAATTTTGATTCATTTCTTCTTTTATTCAGTTAGCATATTTTGAATTGCTGTAGTCACCACACCCTCTATCTCAGAATTGTGGTTCATGGTGACATTCAAGTCAGAATTGTGCAATAGCAGACAGGTTCCTTTTGCACCAGGGATATTGAGGTTACACTGTTTCTCTACTAAGTTAAAGAGGCAGGACCTACAAGACAAGCAGGTGGTTTGAATTCAGAGTTTTTCTTCTAGACTGGTGATGGTATATGGAGGCTGTGTGCTTCCCAAACTACATGCCCCCACTCTCGTCCATAATGACAAGCTCCAAAGGAATAATAGCTTGGCTGCCAGAAAGTTATCAGTGTTAACAGTCAACTGCCTTCGTATTTTATGTCTGGATTTACTTACATAGCATTTTCAATGTTCTGGATATGACTGCAAGGTAGCAAAGGTTTAAAATTCCTGAGCTATTGAGCTCCATCTACCAAAGTTTTTGGCTAAGAGGCACCAGTTTTCCACCTTTGCCATTCTTCAGCTTGTCAGAGGCTATTTGAGACGCATACCACAGAAGCATTTTATAGACTGTGGGAGCTTATTCCCAATATCACACCTTTATAAGACAACCATTTATTTTTAAAATTTTATTTAAATTAAATAAGTTAAAATTCAGGGGTTCAGTTTACAATGGAAGTATAATATTAAACTGAATCTTTAGTTTCCATCTGCCAGGTTAGCAAAATTGAATCTTTATCCTTTTCTGACTGTATAAAGTGGCTATCAACATTTCAGATTTTAAGAGAAAGGTTCAATTTACAGTATAAGTGTAATGGTAAGCTAGACCCTTAGTTTGTATCCATCAGATTAGCTAAACTGAATCTGTATTATGAAAGTGGACAGGTAGCTGAAAATTTTCTTGTCAGAAATCCAACTCATGTCTGTTTTTCCATGACTTTTTACATTAACCAGTAAATCAAGACATAAAAAAAAGATAATCATGTGCTTACATTTTTAATATGAGCAAAGGCCACAAGGGGTCCATAAACATTAACCCCTCAACAGCATCAACTATGTCCTCACAAAAGCAGTTGATGTTATGCCTGTGTTTATTGATCCAATAAAAATCTAAATTACCAAAAAAATATGCATACTGGAATACTTTTGTAAAATCCTCTAGATATTTAAATTAAATATGATTTAAGTGTTCATGTTGGTGATTTGTGGAAGCTGATGAAGTTTGGAGAGAACCATGATTGCTCACATTGTGTGAGAATGTGGCACATAGAAGAAGAAAGCAGTATTTGATATTTGGATTGGTTTGGTTTGGTTTAGTTTTGTTTGTTTTACAGCATATCAACCTCAATGAGTTATTTAATAGTGACAAGATTTTTACAATAGATATGTATGAATAGGATATGTATTCTTTGTAACATATCAGTTTGTAGAACAGGTTTCATTGACATATTTTTGTAAAGAGGTTTTGTCAAGAGTTTGGTTTCATTGATGTATTCTTTTCATGTATATAGTTTGGAGAGATATTGACTTTATTGACGTTTGGTGTATATTTTTTGATAGAGGCCCACTATTTTAAAAAAATTACATTACATCATCCATTTTTGCTTTCTTGAAGATCTTATATATGTTTTTTATATTATAGCATTTTTGCTTGAGAGAGCAAAGTCTGAACACTTGGTTAATATATATACTTAATAGTGTATGCCATTTCACATGTTTGGTATACTGGTTGATCTTTGCTGTTTAGCAAGTATGAGTAGGTTATTCTCATGTGGCAAATGTGTTAGCAGACCAATATTTCTTCTGACTTTTGAGATTTTCAGGAAGCCAGCTTCCATTCTCCTAGTTTGGGCTAAATTGCAAAGAATTTATTGTGTGGGTTATCGTCCCAGCATCATTGCCATTACCTTAGAATACACCTGTTAATGACCTTCTTTGAGTCTGTGTATGGGATTTTGGTACTTGAGTCTACATCCATATCTAAAGCTGATTTGGCTGATGGGTCTACTTTATTGTTACCTTCAACTCCAATGTGGTTAGGAATCCAACATTGTTTGATGTCTTTATGTTTGCAAGTTGTGTTCATTTTACATAATAGTTTGGTAATAAGTGGGTTGTTGGAATTGTTTTCCTTCAAGGTCATTAGGATAGATAGTAAATCTGAAAAAATTAAAAAATTTGTTTGTTTGCTCTGTGTGATGATGTTGAGCTATCTCTATTGTGTAAGCCTGACAGTAAAAACAGAGCTTCCCTTTGACAGGTGATTTTTTATTGTAATATTTTGGCTCACTGCTACACATTTTGTCTTGTCCTCACACTTTGACCCATCTGTAATGTTAGGGTAGTTTTCCAGTATTCCCTGAACCTTGTCCTGGAATGTGAGTCAGTGTGTTTTTTGGTTAGGATGTTTACTTAATTCTAGAGTGATTTTGGGTTGCTTAATTGTCCAAGGTGGAATACTGGCTGTAGTTGTTTCTTGTATGTTTGAGAGTGTAGTCCGTAATACTTCAGCAATGGATTTCATCCTGAGTCCATAAGGTTGTATCATATTCTTTTTTTGTTGGAATATATCAAAGTAATTAGGTTCAAAGATACTGCAGCGAGCTAGGCTAGTTGGGCATGACTTTATTTTGACACAGTACTGCAGTACCAATTTAGTGTGCTGTATAAGCTCTTCACTGGGGATGACCTAAAAGCCCCAAGTACTAGTCTGAGGTCTTTTTAGGAATGATTTTCTGGTTGTCCTATATATGAAACTAACATAAACCAGTTTTGAGAAAAATAGTGATCTGTATAACTTAATTCATGTTTGTCAATCTGTTCCCCATTAAGTATGGGCTACTACATGCAGAAGTTGGAGGACTTTGCTACATATTTTTAAATATTTTAGATGGGGAATGAATGTTAATTTTTTTTGTCAAAGATGATGCCAAAGAATTTGTGTTGTTCCACTACTGGGATTTCTGCTCTGTCTAATTTGAAACAGGTGTTGTTCAATTTACTTAATTGGCAGAAATGTAGACATTTGGTTTTCATTTTGGAAAAGGTAAAAAAATTTCCATGGCCCATTTGTATATTTTACTGAGGCATTATTGAAATTGTCTTTCTATGACATACATCAAGATCTGTACATTATTAGAAAGTCATCAACATACAGGGAGCATCTCAAACCTGGTTCTTAGGGATTTAACTATGCAGTTCATTTTTATGTAGAATAGGGTCATAGAAAGACTGCTTCCTTGTAGAACCAACTTCTTAATTTTGCAGTTCTGATAACATAGTTCCTATATTGAAATAAAATCTTCATTCTTTCAGGAAATTTTCTATGAATTGAGCCAGCCTTCCTTTTAGGGCCAGTTCATGCAGGTCTTTCAAGATTCCAATTTTCTATGTTGTGTTGGACGCCTTACAAAGATTTCTAGGCATATTAAGTTGTCCATCGTGTTTTTTTCTTTCCTAAAAGTGCATTGAAAGTTGCTGATTTAGCCTTTAGTTTCCAGGTACCAAGTCAGCCTGTTGTTGACCATTCTCTCCATAGTCTTGCATAGGCAACTGGTTAATGCTATTGGCCTGTAGTTTTCAGGTCTGTATCATCCTTTCCAAAACCTGGATGGTAAATAACTGTCTCTACATTTCTGGGAAGTTACTATTTGTCCATATATTTTTATACATTTTTATTAACAGTTGTAATAATTGTTTGGGTAACTGTTTTATGAATTCGTAGTACAGCCATATTGTGGTCTTTCTTTATACATTCATTTAGTCCCACTAGAGTGAATGGTAGGTTATAGATCTTGGCATTATTTGATTTAAAGTTTAGTTTTTGTTTTCCACTTTTTGTTTGAGATTGTTAGAAATTGTTGGCTACCATTCTTGGCAGATTAATTTTTAGAGATTGTTTGGACTACGGGGTCAGTGATATCCTGTTTGCTGGTTATTTTAGAATTATTCAGAGGTGTTTTACAGTGTTTATTTGGTATTTGCCTACTATTTTCTTCATCATATTCCAGACAGATTTTGTTTTTGTAGCAGAATTGGGTCTGCTGACATAGTTTTTCTAGCATTCATTTTTCTTAAATTATTTTCCATGCTTTTGCTCGGAGTTGCTTAAATTGCAGCAAATTAGAGGTTGTAGGTTGTTTGTTAAATTCTCTTAGAGCTGCTCTTCTTATCCTGATGTTTTTTCTTTACATTTATCATTGAACCAAGGTCTGTTATGTTGTTTTGGTGCTGAATTTTATGGAATGTATTTTCTAGCTATACAGTTGAGGATTTCTGTGAAATGTTTTAAGTCCTTGATGCTTTTTCTTTCAACTAGTTTTTCACAACATTGCATTTTAAATTCTTCCTAGTTCGCTCCACCTAATTTCCAACAGAGAGGATTTTTGTCATTATGTTCTGAGTTTTGTATGATGTTTGGCAAGTGCCTGTCAGTACCTTCCATGAGAAATGGATAGATCACATAAGTCAATTTCAGAGTAGCTGCCAGTAAATGGATTTATGTAAGTCAGTGTTTTAACATTATAAATGTATAAATAGTTGCTATTAATTATTGTTTCTAAGGTCCCTTCTTTTTGGTTTGTGTCTTTACAGCCTCCCATATAGTGCTGTGACAGTTAAAGTCCCCTAGTATCATAAAAGGTGCAGGGAGTTGTCTTATGATTTCATAAATTTCAGCTTCATTTATTGGTTCATTCAGTTCAATGTATACTGAGCAAATGTTTATATTCCTGTGTAAGGTCACTTTAACAAGAATTTCCTGTAAAGTAGTTGTTAAATTTATTTTACTTTGATCATAATTATTCCTGACTAGGATGGCTGTACCCCTGATATTGAAGCCCAGTGTTGTGTGTGTAGCTGTATTGATGGTATTCTTTTATATTCAGTTTGACATTTTGCTTGTGAAATGTTTCCCAAAGACAAACAACTGTCAGTGATAAGTCTGTTATTAGAAGAAGCAGTTCATTTATGTTTGCTTTTAATCTGCAGCAATTCCAATTAATTATTTGATACGTGATTGTTAAATGTTTTGGGGCTTTAGCTTAGTATGTAGCTGTGTTTTAATTTTCCAAAGTTTTGAGTTTGAACATTTTGGCCATCTGTAGGTTCTGGCTTTCCACCTACATTTCTTCTAGTTTCTCAAATAAATTTTGGCTAGGAATTTGGAAACTGTAAATTTTTGGTCTTTGTTTAGCTGGTTCTGGTTTTTTTAGGAGATAAGTTTTTAAGTCTATCTTTAAAGGTTTTTTGGTGGATGGATATGAGATCACTTTAACCTTTGCTTTGTAGGAGATTTTGTATTTTTTGGAGGAGTAGCTTGCATTTAAGCAGTAGATTTTGTATTTGTTTTTTCTTTATTTATTATTTCAATTCTTTCATTGACTCTCTTTTGAGGTTCAGTTTGCACTTTGTCCATAGAGTATATGTATTTTAGGTGGTTTGAAAATTTCGCCCAGTCATTTGGTTTTAAGTCTTTTAAATTAAGTCTCTGTATTTGTCAGGCTGAGTGTTATTTTTGTATGTCATTCTTTGCATAGGAAAGGCCTTTCATGTAGCTTTCGACTATTTGTCTTGCTTCCATAGATGAGACATTTTGTTTATCTTTCACCTTGATTATGTCCTTTTCCTTTTTCCAGAAGTCGCATGATCCTAAGTATTTTGGTTGGCTTTCCTGGCAGGGGAGCTGCGATCAAATATAGATAAAATGGGAATTCAAACCTGACAGAATGATAAGATAAAAAACAAATAGGAAACTTTTATCAACTTAACATGCTTCACTTTTATTGTACTGACCAGTCTCAACATTGCTTAACTTTGGTGATTGTATGCTAACTGGTGTTTCAACATGATGTGGCTATAAGCCAAGAAGAAGAAGATAGAGATTTAATAAATCTATGCTCCCTTACTAAAGTGAAAGTCTCCCAGTTAGTTGTTCCATTGCATGCAGCTTAAAATCTGATTTAAAGATTATCAGAAATATTATAAAACTAGCAGCATGGCCTGGCATTGCCTGTGCTTGATTCAAAAATCGTATGACTCATACAGTGATCGCTATCACTTGACTTAAAATATTTTTGCCCTTCCTTGCCTTTAAAGGAGTGCCCTTTGCCATGCTGATGTTACTACATGTCTTACTTCTTGCCTATCTCACACTGCAAATTTTTTCTAAGCTCTATACTAAAGATTAAATCTGTTACAAAAAAAGAATTAAACAAAATGAACGGCTTTAAAAAAGGACTCGTAACTGGAAAAATCGAATGAAAAAAGAATGTTAACAACAAATACTTTTTCACACCCAACCCAGTTCTGCGGAATCAGAATCAACGTTGAGTTTAAGCAAGCGAATGAGCCAATTGGAATAAAGTGCCATGCAGATTTAAATTTTTCCCACTTGTGACGAATGCAGCTATCAACATTTTTTTGCATGCTAGCATGCTAGTTAACATTCGTGTCAGTCAGCTGTTGGCTCTCACGCTGGTCAATAGAATCTTCCTGCCTATTTTTGCAGCCAGCTATAGGCTCTCACTCTGACTAGTAGAAAATAGCCACAAACTACATGAAAACTACCATAGAAGCATGAACAAATTGATTATTTCCACTATCGATGGAAGTTGGGAAATGCAAAGTCAGTCTTGGCCTTCCCGCTAACTTGGAGCAGGTGGATGTAAATTTTGGTGCAAATCCATCAAAAATTGCGGCCGTGCATTCATTACACACACACACACACACACACACACACACACACATCCTGCCTTTTATAGATAGAGATTACCTAATTTGATTTATACCATGAGTGTTATTATAAAACTAGTACACAAGAATATTATTTCTCATGAAGTCATGAAGATATTATTATCTTAGATATTAATGGAGAACAAGCTTGAAGTAATTTAGATCTTATTTCCTTTCTTTGCAATCAGTCATATAGAAGTTTATAATATTGCTGAAAAAGATTTCAGAGGAAGAAACATCTTTTATTTCTATATTCTTGCTTTCTTAAAGAATTACTCACAGTGTTGATTATTGTTATTTGGTTATCCCATTGTGATTTACAAATGGACATCATAGATAGAAATGACAGCCTACTTCCTCACAGATAATATATCATTAGTCAGTTTCATCCGCTCACATGAGAGCTAGGATTATATCTCTTGATAACTCATCTGAGATGTCTCGAGCTGTTTCAATGTCCCTGTTTCTCAGCTGCTTGACTAATCTAGAGAGGAGAAATTATTTCTAGTGATGAATTAAATTAAGAATGTTTGTATCATTACCTTAGCTTCATTCATTTCTGTATCTTTTGAGTTTATAGCTCAAAATTCAATTTGGATATAATTATTTTGGAGACTTTAGTTGTGATGTAAAACAACTGAAAGATTGCATAGCACCAATTATTCTGAGAACATTGCAATGAAAATTTAAATGTTATCTTGGTTTAAGCTCATAATCATAGAACTCTCATCTAATGCAAAATGTTATCAACCTGAATCAGGCTTTGTTGCCTGAGTGTTTTGAGCTGGGGGAGTACAGCCTTCAAGTTAAGTATGCCACAAGTAAGAATTTGTATGCTAAAATTGTTTACGTCATTTTTACAGGGTAGTGGGTAGGCTCTTCCATGGCAAAATGACCTTACTTGATCCATCAATAAATCATCAACTGAGATTTAAAAACATCCTATTTGTAATTTTTGTTTGTATGAGTTATGACCTGTAGCATGTTCTCTCTGCAACATTCTGTATGACCATTTAAGTTTTATAGAAAAATCTTCATTTAATCCTGAGAAAATTATATATAGTATGTAAAAACATGTTTCTGTCAGTTTATGGAAAAGTTAAGTTTAGTCAATCTTTGAAAACAAAACTACAAAAAGTGGAGGTCGAACCTTTTTAATTTTGTGTGACAAAATATAGAAATATTGATATTTACAATTTTAAGCACATACTGGTACATTTGGAAGTTGGGTTTGGGGGATTGATTGTATTGGAAAGCACTGCTTGAATAGATAATTACAAAGTTCAGCATTGGCTGGCACGAGGCCATAACAGTAGGGGAAATCTTATAAGAACTAATCACATTCTAAAAGTCACTTGCTATTGATCTGTAGCAGTCACCAGTTGAATAGATAACTCTTAAACAACTTTAGCATATTATAGGGTTTAAGTGTGTATATTTGTATATCTGTATATCCTCCTCTTTTGTATATCTGTATATAGTATATCTATATATCTTCTTTTGAACAGGAGTAGAGGTTTATCCATTGTTCCCTGTTTAGGATTGGGTTTCCTGTTCCTTCTAAAGTTTTTTTCATTCTCTTTCACTCCAAGTAATTCCTTGTGTCTAAGTGGCATTATCACCTTGTTTGGGGTGAATTGAAAAAAAAAATATATATATATATAGTATTATATTCATATCACTCTACAAGTATTTTTTAACTCTGTAAAAACAGGCAAGTGCAGACTGGACAGCTCCAGCCCAGATATGGCAGTAATACACCACTTTTGGTCTGATCTGGCTCTTGTAAATATAGAGTCTAGCAGAGGGAGTAAGGTACAATGAACCAATTATTTTTTCAGCATTGTTAGCAATAGACTTTATATATGACTTTCATGAGGTCTGAGGATAGCTTGAGTCCCAATAGACATTCAGTGCAAGGAACTTCCTTGAAAGAAGACCCATCTATCATGATAGGTGATAGTTCATGGTCTGCTTGGTGGTGATGGAATGTTGTTAGTTTAGTTTTGGATATGTAAAATTTTACAAGCCAGTCCTTCTCCCATTGAGCTCCTGGGCTAGGTCAAATGGGAGATAGTCATCCAGATTTTTGGAGATGCATCTATAAACCGTTGCATCATCTGTATAGATCTTACTAAAGATCTGAGTATGTTCTTAGGGAGATCATATTAGGATTTTTTTTATTGTGTTTTACTAGACAATGAATACATTTAAAAAAAATTTAGTATTTAAGTATGAGGCAAAGTAAAAAAACTAACCATTTATATATGTTTCTTCTGAAAACGTCTTTCACTATCACCAACACCACCAACAACAACATTATGCTGCTAAATGAACTGACTTTTCATTGCTTAAAATCATCTGACAAAACAAATAACAAAGTTTGACAAAATGAAGAGTATATCTAAATCTAATTAGTCAAATATTTAATTTTCATTTTGAGGTATTTTTTTTTTCATCCTTCTTCTCTTTTTCCTTCTTTTGTGGTTCTTTATTTTTTTATTTTTTCTTCTTCATTTATTTGGAGAGGGATTTTGCTTTTTCTTTCCTATTTTGCTAAACAACTGAAGGAACTTGGAAAACGAAGCACACAGTGACATATTTCCTGTCAAAAATCAATAAATTTTAAGCAACCAATGTAACTTCCATATTTTTTCCCATTCTACTTTTATAGCCTACCTTTTACTACATATTTTCACAATTATTATAATTTTTAAAAAAACTCCCAATATTTAAATGCTAAAGGCAATACAAGAGTTTCATATGTTTGCCGATTGAATCTTTCAACTTTGCATTTTGAGGACTTCTTTTTTTTCAGTCATTTTCCCAGATGGTATGTTTCTTTTGAATTCTGTACCTCATTAATATTGCAAGCACCCCCCAACAACAACAACAACAACAACAACAACAGCAAATGGTGATGCTTACAAAAGAGAAGTGTGGAGCCTTGAGAAAGAGAAATGACAAAGAATTGGAGACAATAAACATTGCATTCTTTGTTAAAGAATACAAGAAAATGGAATCAAAGCAGATTCATATAATAAGCCATATTGCAGCAGTTCCTTAATAGTACATGAACTTGAATGTAATGAATTTTTAAAATTTCTCAATATATCAATGGAATATCAATCTGATAAAGAGAAAAACAATTTATCAAATACTTGTTTCTCTTGATATCTATGTTTATTTCACCATAAATCATATGCTATTTTTAGCCCTGAGATAAGAAAGAGTATATTTTAGATGTAGTTCTTTTGTATTTTTCTGTTTTGGGGAAGAGTATGATTTATTTAAACTGAGGGTGGAGTTTTTCATGGCTTTTTCTGATAAGAAAATTGGAATGTATTTATAATGGATAAATTAAAAAATTCAATCAAATTTTAAATCTCAAATATAATCTGAGTTGATCTGAAATAATTTCTGACTTTTATAAAATAATCAAATCACTTCTTGCATAAAAAATAAAGAATAAGTAATAAAAAAAGAAAAATAATAGAAAAAGAAAATGGCTACTAAAGTGAAGAAGGAGTTCTATGATTGTAAAATATCTGTAGAAATCTCTGTCTTGCATCATTAAATAATTGAGCTTAACATATATTTTAAAGATCATAGTTGACTAGAAAGGAAGAAGCTGGAAGTTAAGTGAGAAGTGCAAGAGAAGAAAATATTAGTATAGAACTTATGATCTAATTATTATGCTGTAACAATATGTTTATAGTTATTTGCTGGGCCCAATTCAGTCTGGCAAAAGGCCACTATTATGGAGTATAAGGCTGGACATGATTACAATTCATTATATCAAAGGGATGTGCTTTTGTTTTGCTCTTGCATATTCAAGATTTGATTCTCATTTGATAGTCTCAAACTTTTTCCCAAACTCAGTTCCTTGCAAAGAAATTTTCAGATCAATTCTTCAAAATGCATATGGAGAAAATAATATTGATTCATGCATTAGACAGATGTTAGAAATGGGCAATGCTGGCCAATTCTTAAAGGACTAGCCCAGTTCTCTGATGCCATCACCAGCCATAGAGCACTGTTGTTCCCAATAAACATATTCACGATTAACAGTGACATTCTGAATGAAGACAGTGGCAGGGTGAAAACGAATTTCCTGGGAACTTTTAGGGTTGCATTCGAGTGACAAACATGACATTAACCTTTGCCTCTTCAATTCCACCCCCCACCGATAGATAATTGGTAAGATGACGAGATAAATAAGGTAATCACTATATTTGTAGGAAAAGAGACCAAAAGTAACACTACTATTATAAAAGAAAGGAAAAAAAGAAATTATTGCACAAAAGAAGGTGGTTACTAATTGAACTAAAGACTATTTTTGCATTTTTATTTTATCAAAAATCATTATCACAAAACAGAACCAAGTTCTATCTTGCCTCAAACATATTTTCTCAGTATTCTTTTTTTTCTTTTACTAATGTTTTCCAAGGCCCAAGAGCCACTCAATATAGAAACTTTACTGAAGGAGCTTGTTTTATGAGTGGTAAGAGTACAAGTTAAGAAGTGTAAATATGTAGAAAAGATAATGGTTATCACTCAACTTTAAGAGATTAAGATTATAATTGTCATAAAAGCATCCTCTTGAGAGCCAGTTCCACCAAGTGGTAGTCATTGGGAAGTGAAACTTCCCCCTTACAAATGGAATACAAAATGAATGGGGATGGTTTATCCCAGTGTACATGGTATGGTGGGGCTTAGCTTTGGAGGTCAGAACTGGTGGGACTAAGGAATTTAGCTTGTCAGAACATTTTCTATGGAAATGGCAATAGAATAGTGAGAGACTTGCAACATTTTGTCTATGGGAAAGGGGTTGTAGGGTTGAAAATAACTCATCACTCACAAGGCCATGTAGACACTTTTGAACTCTTATCAAGATTGGAAAGTGAGGACAGGGCAGCTTCAGTCTAGATATGACAGCAGTGTACTCCATTTTTGGTCAGATCTGGCTCTTATAAAGGGAGAGGATAGTAGGAGGAGTGGTACATAGAACCAACCACTAAACAAGGATTTTTCTTGAGAGAACACCCAGTCATCATGATAGGTGAAAATTCAAGGCCTGCTTGGTGATGATGAAACATTGCTAGGTTAGTTGTTTTTGGGGTATACAGAATTGTTACAAACCAGTTGTTATCCCACAGAGCCCACAGCACGGTTTTTATATTGGTACTGTGATGTTCATAATATTTAATCAGCTATATCACTAGATGAAATGGTAGGAAATAGAAAGTTACATAGAATGTGCTGTACCAAAATTCCAAGAGTGGAGGAACTGGCTGCTTTGAAAATCTGTATTTGAAATACAAGCTTTTAAGTCAAGTCTAGTTTGAACAAAAGCTAAAAATAACAACAATATTAATAATAATAATAATAATATTTTAGACATATTGTAAACAACTTATGTGGATATTCTCTCAAATCTTATCTTAGGTCAAAATGAAAACTGAAAAGAAGAAAAATTTGTGATGTCTATCTACTAAGTGGGGTCAGCCTGTCTGATTGCCTTAAAAATCATCTTCATAAAGACTGGCTTTTTACCTGTGCTTTTTACACTAACCTTTGGCTCTATTCTTGTCACAAGACAGTTCTATAACGCAGTAGTATTGTCACAATGGAAAATATATTTGTTATTCAATATTGTTTTGCATCTAGCATGAAACAGTCTGTCGACTCTGAGTGTTGACTTCAATGTACACTTTTATATTTACATATGCTCTATGTCTGATATTGAGCACTTTATCCCATAAATATAGCACACCTTAAAACTATATTTTTTTATATATATATAATATATATATATGTGTGTGTGTATATATATATATATATATATATATATATATATATGTATATAAATTATTTATTTAAAAATATGATTCCAAATCACTACATAAGAGGTCTCATGTTTCAAAACTAGAACCGAAAACTTCAATATAATCCTTTAAATTAAATTGAGTTGAAAGTAAAATGGGCTCCGTTCCATCCTCAAGCGAAATTTTTGTTGGAATCTAAACTAAAATACGAAGGACTTTGGATTATTTACCTAACCAGTTCCTTCCTATTTTCTATATATTTTCACATATATATATATATATATATATATATATATATATATATATATATATATATATATATATATATATATATATATATATATATATATATATATATATATATATATATATATATATATATATATATATATATATATATATATATATATATATATATATATATAAATATATATCTATCTATATATATGTATATATCTATATATATAAATATATATCTATCTATATATATGTATATATCTATATCTATCTATCTATCTATCTATATATATATATATATATATATATATATATATATATGTAAATATATATCTATCTATATATATGTATATATCTATATATATGTAAATATATATCTATCTATATATATGTATATATCTATATCTATATCTATCTATCTATCTATCTATCTATATATATATATATATATATATATATATATATATATATAAAAAATCTGGATATGAAAATAATTATTTAATTTCTTATTATGGTAATCTGACAACATCTTAATCAAAGCTTCTACTTTAAAAATCCTGATGTGCAACAGTCAATGGATTATTAAGTATTACAAGCTAATACTTAATCTATTGAATAAAATAAGAAAATCATATCACATGCTTATTGCTAAGAATAAATGAAGATTTACATAAAAATTACTCTGATTTGATTACTAGAAACTGTTAATCTTAGATAATGTGAGCCCACACTCAGTAAGATATACTCAGATGAAAAGGAAATTCTTCATTTGGGAGAATGCTTCTCGCTAGCATTTGATGCCTTCTTGCTTCCATTTAATCAGATTTGCGAAAATACTTTCTTGCTGGTGAAAACCTTTCAAAGAAGGAAACGAACAATTTGGAATTAAGGAGATTCTTTTTTGTCCAGATTCCCAGGTTCTTTCAATAAGGTATAAAAGAATTGTAGCTTTTTATATTGCAAATAATGATAGTGATCAATCTGTTTAATATTTGTTAGATTTAAACAAATTCCTGTTCTGTCCACAGTTTCATTTATTATTGACTCTTACAATAAGTTCTGATCAAGAATGAGTGGAGATTTATACAAAGAATTCCACATTTTGGTTGACTGAAACTGTATTATTCTTCAGAAACTTACAGGCTCAATAAAATACTTAGAAGATCAAATTGTTAAGTTGGGATATTTGACTGGCTCCTTTTACCTCGACTGACTTAGCACCTAAAGATTTCCATTTAATCAGATCATTGAAGCAGTTTCTTAATGGCAGAATCCTTTAAAAGTAAGAATGAGATCAATTCCGCATTGTCTGAATTCTTTTTGTCTAGAATTCTTTCAACAAAGAATAAGAGAATTACTTTCGTTGACCATAATGCTGATTATATTTTCAACAAATATAATCAATGCTTGGTATATTTGCATTGATTTTTTATTTCCTCTTCAAAAACACAAAATCCAAACAACCTAATATTCCATGCTGATGGTCTGACTTTGTTTTCCAAATTGAATTGACACAAAATCTGCCAATCTATACTAGAATGATTATACAAATCACAGTTATCTCCCTTGTAGAATTTGACCACCCCTTATCTAAGCACATCCTCCAGATTTTATGTAGCTTTTGACTTCTATTATCTTGTGCATGTGGTTACACACACACCCACACACACACTCATATATATATGTATATTATTGTTTATATATATATATATATATATATATATGTTTCATTATAGATGACTGATAAGGTACTTTGGTTAAGGTTTTTATTTAACTTTTCTTGTGTTCGTAGGTGTCTCCTTTTCTGGACATAAAGCATGTAAAAACTGTCCAAAAGTTCTGCACATCCAAGTGCTATCAGCTATTCTTTTAGCTATTATGAAGGGTAATTTTATTTTTAACTAAATATGTAGTTATTTTTATGTATGTATCTAAAGTTATAGGAATGTTTTATTTTCTGAAAATGGTCA
Organism: Acanthosepion pharaonis; assembly: GCA_903632075.3. Lineage (NCBI taxonomy): Eukaryota > Metazoa > Mollusca > Cephalopoda > Sepiida > Sepiidae > Acanthosepion > Acanthosepion pharaonis. Next base: position 231,864 of record CAHIKZ030005473.1, on the reverse strand, counting down.
GCACATTGTGCCAATGTTCATAGTTAATGTTATTACATGTTGGCTTTTCCTTGTTTATTATTAGGTCTTCCATTATTTTAAATCTGTTTTTACATGTGAATGAGGCTGTTATACTTTTATTTTCTACCAGTATGTGTCAGGTTGAGTTTGGTAGATTCTTGAGTGTGTTTAAATGAGTCCTAATGGATCTATGGTCGGGTATGTGTGTCTATATACATACAAACACACTAACACACACACACACATATATATATAATTAGTGTAGAAAAAGCTATCAATACTGTATCTTTGAAGACTGCATTGAAATGTGACACTGACAATCATCATGCAGTGTTGTCTTTACTATGTCCTCATTGTCTGTAACTATAAACACTCTCTCTCTAATATTGAGCACTCTTCTCCTATAAATATGGAAAATTTAATATATATATATATATATATATATACTTATGGCCTGACAATTGCATTTATCATGAAACAGACTGTCACCTCTGGGTGTTGACTTCAATGTCCACTTTTATATTTACATATGCTCTATCCCTAATATTGATCACTTTAACCCATAAATATAGCATACCTTTAAACTATATTCTATCATATCTTTCTATCTCTCTCTCTCTCTCTCTCTCTCTCTCTCTCTATCTATCTATCTATCTATCTATCTCTCTCTCTCTCTCTCTATATATATATATATATATATTTGGTTGGATAGATGTGAGTTTGTGACCCTGGGTTTCACGCTTTTAGCGAGCATCACTAACGATCGCTAAAGCGTGAAACCCAGGGTCACAAACTCACATCTATCCAACCAAATGTTAGCTCTATCTCTGATATTTCTAATAAGTACCACACATATAATATATAAATAATTATACATACTTATATTTATTTATATTTATATACACTTTTCACACACATATATATATATATATATATATATATATATATATATATATATATATAAAATAAATAAGTATAATTTTTGTTGTTTTTAGTATACAATTTCATAATCAAAACTTTGTAAAATGCTGTTATGCTAAATTTTCAGTTATTCAGGTACTGTTTTAGTTAGACTAAAAGCAATGACATACAAATTTTGCACATGTAAATGATGTTGTATAAAGAAATAGAATAAATTTATATAAGTGAATAAAAAGAGAAAAATAGTCTAATTTGCATGCAAAGAAAGTTGTCATTAAAAGTTAAGAACTTTCTGGGTGATACACACACGCGTGTGTGAAAATTCAGTCACCCAGAGAAATGTATCCCCATGCTTGAGAGAAGTTTTCTGTTGGTGTCATTGGTGTTGTTGCTATAGCATGCTGGTCAAAAAAAAGAGAGAGAGATAGAGAGAGAGAGAGAGGACAGGAAGTGTCTCATTTTTATAGTTGCTTGATAGTGTCACCTAATGAGTTCTTGTTGAAACTAAATGGTAGTGACCAACACCTTTATCTGTAAGGTCTTTTATGGTTGCAAAAGACTTCTTCCAATTTTAATAATGCAGTGAGAATTATTAGATATTATGCAATTCAAATAATTCTTACTGCATTATTAAAATTTAAATTAGTTAAAATTGGAAACTGCTTTTAATATGAACATTTCATATTGGAACATTTTGTGCAAGAGAGCAATTTACTGAAATTAATAAAGTAGAAAATATCCATAATATATCACATAAAATTATGTTTTATGTCTGAAAAATTATGAGAAAATGCAAGGCAAAAGCCAACAATAATAGTTTTAAGTAATTGAAAATATTCAAATTGAAAATGTATGAAAATAATTAAAAAAAAGGACATAATCTGATATTATTAATGAAAATTAAGTTTGAAACAGAAATACAATCAACTGGTGCAGTTAAAAAATATAATCAAGATTTATGTAATAATAAATTTTATTTCAGCTATCTCATAGACAAAGGTTTTAAAAAATACAATAATGAGTTATTCAATTGCTGATATAAATGCTGTAATTTCGGTCCTCTTTTGGATGATGATGAGCAGGGTTGGTTATGATGATAGATTGATGGCAAGTTCCCATCATTTCACAGTTGAAATGGCTAGATGTAACAGCAAGTTCTATGTTAGCAGTTTTTCTCTCACACTTTTGCTTGTGGAACTCATTTTCAATCTCTTGGCTTCCAGTCAACTTTGATCTTCAAAAATTTAAAAATTCAATGTCAATCATTATCTTTTGTCTTAATTCCTGTTCTTTTATTGTTCTCACTCCTTAATAATGTTTTATATTTCATATATTCTCTCACATTCAAGAAACCCCTTGCGTATTAGTGGGTTTATTGCCTTGCTTAGGCTGAAATGATAAAATAAGTATAAAAATATAAATGTTTCTGTAAATTTTACATTTGAATACACATCTAAGTTTTACAATTTGACCTCTTCCCTTAAAAATGATTAAAGTATTTACTGAAAGTGATTAGGGGAAAATCAGCACTATACAGAATTTCTCCACACAATTGTAAGGATGTACCAAAAATTAAACTCTCAAGATATTCTTTAATATTTAATAATATATATATATATATATATATATATATATATATATATATATATATTTATAGTGCAGAGATTAAAACATATTGTTGTAAAAATGTTTGAAGATTTTAGATACACTTTTTATAAAAAAAAGCATTAAAAATGAAAACAAATCATGGTATAGACTCATAGAATATCACCCTAGAACACCAAAACTTTACTATTTACCTAAGACCCACAAAACATAGCAAAAGTATAAACACCTTTCCTTGGAGCAATAGGTCCATCACATATAAAAGTTCAGGCAACCTTGTTGAAAAAACTAAGAGAAATAAATATGACTCATGGCCAGTCTAGATATAAAATCACTTTACGTTAATATATAGGAAAATCAAAGATAAACCTCTCCCTACCATTGGCCAAAATATTAAAAATCTTACTGCCTCATCATCAGTCAATGTTATTTCACATCAATAAAAATTTTTACAAACATTTGGATTACCAATGGAGTGATAGCATGTATTTTTTTTGGAATTTCTCAAGTTTGGTTCTTTCCAAACTTTTTTCAAAACAATTAACTTACTTCTGCTACATTGATGATGCTCTATTAATATATCCCTATGATACTAACTTACCAGATCTCATAGATAAACTAAACAAAGTTGAATGCACAATAGAATTAGAAATAGAAAAAACAATACCTTCCTTAGACATCTTGTTACACCAACTTGACAGCAGCGTAAACTTAATGTTTACCAAAAATCAACCAATAAAAATGACCTTCTGTTCCCATCATAACAACAAAATAAAATTTGGAATGATCCTTGGATTCTATTTAAGAGCACTCAGAATTTGCAGCCCTTAGTATTTACTCAAAGAGGAGAAATATATTGAAAATACTTTCAAAATCCTAACTATTTCATATTCAGTTCAAAACAAAAGAGTTATAAAATATTCCAAAACTTGAAGGAGGAATCAACTCTATCAGCTGCAGGAATTGCCAGAATGAATACATTGGAGAAACCTCAAGAAGTTTAAAGAAGATACTATATGAACACAAAAGGGACATTTTAAAAAACTGTACACAATATGTATTGGTTGTTCACCATAACAAAACGGACCACAATTTTGATATAGGGAATGCTACTTTAATTAAAAGAGAAAATAATCCACTCAGACGAAAATGTCTGGAAAGTGGCTTGATCACTAGTTCAGCTATGGTACATTTTTATCCAGGCTCTTACAATATACCACCATTCTTGGTAGATTTTGTCACAGTGTGGGATAATCAGGGACAAAGGTGATGGAGAGAAAAAGTAAAAGAATATAGATGAATTTGGCTAGACTGAAAAAATACTCTTTCAAAAATATTCTTTCAAAAATACTGAAACTACCAGCATCTCTCATTTTGTGTGCATGTGTAGACATGGCAATATCAACAAAGCCCAGTCCAATGTAATTCTAACAGATGAAACACATCACAAAAACCTTTTTCCAATTTGTCATATATATATATATATATATATATATATATATATATATATATATATATACAGTAGCATCCAAAACTAAGGGACAAAATTTTAAAACCTAATATTTGTTAGAAATAACAACTGTGAAAAGCTGAAATTTTGACAACTGGTAGTTGTTATCATCCATAATAACATACTAAAATTTGAATCATTTGCAAAGGATAGAAAAAGAATTATAACAATTATTTATTTATTTTCAAAATAGGATCGTCCAAAAGTAAGGGACAAAATTGAGAAAAACAATGTAAACGGCAAAAAAACAATAAAAATACATGTACAATCAATATTTAGTAAATGAGCCCTTGCTCTCAATGACAGCTGCACATCTTCGACAGAAATATAGTTTTAAAGTGTACTATATTTATGTGATAAAGTGCTCAATATCAGAAATAGAGCATATGTAAATATAAATATAAAAGTGAACATTGAAGTTAACACTTAGAGGCGACAAGCTGTTTCATGCTAGATGCAATTGTCAGGCCACTTGTGTCTAGCATAAAATAGCCTGTTGCCTCTGAGTGTTGACTTCAATGTCACTTTTTTATTTATATATATATATATATATATATATATATATAATGTGTGTGTGTAAATATGCATTTTTTTGTGTGTAGTTCTTTATTAATATTAATTGAGTGTGATTAATCTAATCCTGATTGGGCAACTATTACAATGGCCTCATACGAGAAAACTAATATTCAAAAAGACTTTTTATCTGGCTATTTACTTTGAGAGAAGTGAATACCCAATGAGGATTGAATTCTTCATTACTATTGACATTTGTCTGGGAAATGTAATGTTTTTAGTTTCTTTAATATTTATCGTAGACACTAAACATTTTCAAATGCATAATATTGTTGGATAAATCATGCCAGTTCAAGTATGAAAAAATTAAGTGAGCTTGGCTATTTTATAATAATTAAATATAATTTCTTTCTATTATTCCTAAAGTAATTTGCTTAAGTTTAAGAAAGCTGAAAGAAATCTATGTGATAAGCATTTTTATTGAAAATTTCCTTTTCCATTTTCTTGAAAAAAATAATAATGCTGTTATGTAGCAAATGGCAGTCATATTTTTCTGTTGTTTTTCCTGATTAAATCTTCAGTTGTTTGGCTGCTTTTCTACAGAATACATACTTTGCCATATAAAATATGAATACTGAAGAGATTCAATGTAAGAGGGGAAATTTTAACTCTCTTATGTTTCTTTGACTAAAGCCCAAATTTCAAGTGCGTAGTTAGTCTGTTTGATTTGTTGGCTTTTATTTTTTCCACTCTTTGTTGCAATTCTACTACATTTGGGACTCCAAAATAAATATTTGACATTTATCACTACTACTCAATACACTACAACCTAGAAAAGATCATCCCCATTGGAATCTGATTTGAAACTTCACTCTCTAACATTCCTACCCATTAATTTTTGAAAAATATTTTATATAATAATTCTTTAGAAGTTAAAAGCCACCAAATTATAAAATTATTATATTAAATACTTGGCTTCTTATGTTTGATCCTTGGTTTACAGTCTGGTATTTGATCCTTACTGTATGTTTTTTTTTATTTAATCTTTACTGTGTGGTCCTGTGTTTGCTCTTTTACTCTGTGGTCTTGTGTTTGATGTTTAGTGTGTGGCCTTGTGTTTGATCCTTACTGTATAGTCTTGTTTTTGAACTTTACTGTGTGGCCTTATGTTGACCCTTAGCATGTGATCTTGTGTTTGATCTTTAAGATGCAACCATATGCTTTAATCCTGACTGTGTGGCCTTAGGTCAAAACTGGTAAATCACAAGTTGTACCACCTATTGTACAGTAAGAGACTTCGATAGAAGTTTGTTAATCATCGTGTAAGAATTGATGCCTTTATGTCATTTGCTGAAACCTGAGCTTGGCTGAGGACACATCCAGTAATAATTAGTACACATTGAGAATCAAACTCACTTTATTTGGGAATTTTGCCTTAAGATAACCTTGTAACTTGCATGAAAGAGCACAGGTGCAACATTTTAGGTCCAGTTTTTTAGTGCCTAATTCCATAAATTTTAAGTTCTTAATTTGTTTCCAGTAAAAGAAATGAAAGCAATTTGTAACAATTTTCTTAATGAGTGACTAAAGAGACTCTATAAGAAATATAGAAACATTTGCCAGTGAGGAAGCAGAGAGTAAAATACATTAGATGATTACATAATAACATCAATAAATATTGGATTATTTTTATTTATCTACTTCAGTTAATAGTTCAACAATTAACTTTCAAGGAAAGAAACCATATAAATTTCTATTTAAATTTCTATGTCAAAAACCATATAACCTTTTGTGTTAAAAACAAGATAATTTTCTTTGCTAAAAACCATAGCTTTCTATAGTAAAAATGACATCAATTTCTGTGTTAAAAGCATAGAATTTTCTATGTTAAAAGCCATAGAACTTTCCAAAAATTCTAAAAACTTACTATGTTAATAGCCATATAGCTTTCTGTGCTAAAAACCATATAATCCTCTATGCTAAAAACCATATAACTTTCTATGTTTAAAAGTTATAAAAACACTAATCTTCTCTTTGTGTATATCTTATAGCATGAGAATAGTGAAAAAATACATTTTATGCTAGCAAAAATATATGAAATAATTTTAAAGGAAAGCTTTTATGGAAAGGTTTTAATAATATTTATTTATGATCATGGTACCAAAACCATTAATAGCAGTAAATTCTTGGGAATATCAAATTGGTATAAGTTGATTTTTCCAATAGATTGGTAAGTATGCACCAGTTACTACAAAAACTTCTGTCATAATTTTGACTGACTTCACTAATTAAAGATTCCTGATATGATATATAAAATTTTTATATAATGGAAAGGATGATAACAACAATTACTTCTTTGCATTGATAAGCAAAAGTGACTTTGAAGTGTCTTATAAAACATATCTAACTAATTAAGTGAGGCTCCTTTTCAGTACCCAACAAGATTTTAGCAAAAAAACAAATCAAGTGATTCTGATTAACTTGTTCAGTTTTGGTGAGTCTGTAGAGTTCCCATAGAGTATAGTGTGACACACTCACCATGTCAGGTAGCGTTGACATGGTGAGTGTGTTTCCAATGTGGTTTTACAAGATAAAGTTTCAAGCACCATAACATAACAGCTTGGAATTCAATTTTCCTTCTCCTATACTGGTTGTTAACCAAGACTAGAGTCTAATCCATCTGTTATTTAACCTATAACTGGGGAGAGAAGAGATAGATTCACACCTTTTCCCAAGGACATTAATGAGAAAGTTAATACAATGACCTTGGTCAGAATTTGAATTCAGTTCACAAATCAAATTTGCAATGCCAATAACCACAATATTCTACATTCATCCAAATAACTTAATTCATAATTCCTAAAATTATATTACTTAATAATATTTGTGTACAGTAGTTCCTCACTTATCAATGGTGTAACTTTCCAGTTAACTACAGTCAGCACCAGAATTAAACAATTATGTTTTATTTAATAATAGTTCTAAGGACATAAGTAGTGATGCTAGCAATTTGGATATGCCAAAGAGAAATCCTGAAGTACTTCCTTTAAATGAAAATGGGAAATGCCTCAACTTTCAAAAGAAAAGAAAAATAATTGTATGTTGAAATTCCTAAGGTCTATAGTAAGCATGGATTTTCTATTTGTCATCACATAACTTTTATAACAGTATATTGTTATAATTGTTTTATTTTATTATTAGTTATTTTTGCTAACCTCTTATTCTATCTAATAAGATCTGCAGTAAGAACTAATCTTCTATCTGTAACATAACTTTTATTATAGTATTTCTATTTTATTATTACTTATTGTTGTTAATTTCTTACTGGACCAAATGAGATCTATGGTAAAAATGACTCTTCTATCACATTATTACAGTTTTATAATTGTTTAATTTTATTAGCTGTAATTTTTGTTTCTCATTGGGCCTAAAAACTGAAACTTTTTAATAATATATGTACATATAGGAAAAATATGTTGTATATATTTAGGTTCAATTCTACTTGCAGTTTCAATTTTTTTGTGGATCTTGTAACATGGATGATGGCTATAGTATTTTTTTCTTTACATCTTATTTTTTCTTGTTTCTTAATTGTAACACTTATGTAGCATTTACATTTAAGTAGCATGGATTGAATTAAGTTAGTAGTTTTCTGCCTTGTATAACACTGGTTGTCTTCACTATAATATATTCCTTTGATTGTTATTAACCTCAACTTTTCTACTGAACTGTCAAGCATCATTCATCAAAAATCTCCAGTACAAAATTTTACAAACCACTTTTGACATATTTGAAGATTCACAGAACCTTATTCATAAACTACCACAAAGCCTTCTTTGCATTTGCATCATTTTTTCTACTTTTCTCATCCTTAATGTCCAACTCAAGAATTAAAACTACACCAGTTTCAACAATTAATTTTTTTTTTTTGTAAAAATGTACATTGATATGAAAGCAAACAAAATATGACCTCTTTTAATAAATTTAATTTTAAACTAAATAATTTTAATGCCATTGAAGAATAAAAGACAGAACAAGCATTTTGGGTGGCTCAACTTTAAATCCTTACATGAAGCACTTTCAACCAATTACAATGAGTTTTATATAAAAATAGCTTCAAACAAACCAATAGATCCTATAAATAAGATGGTCCTTAATCAGACACTATAAACTAGTGCTACAAAATCACAAAAGGTTTTATCAAATGGTAAAAACTTGAAGACTTCTAAAAGCAGCAATGAAGATTGCTTGACAATGTAATTAGAGGAGAAAATAATGATATAAACTGTTAAATTTTAACACTTCCAAAAGCAAAAAGATTGAAAGGAAAATTCCATCAAATATCAAAAAGAAGAGTAATTGTTCATGGACAGGAGAAGTCTAATTTCCTAAAAGAATTGTTTTAATAAAAAAGATTTCATTTGACAGTAGCACTAACTGTTTGGCCAATGAATGCTGAATGCTTCCCTTTATGGAAACAGTGAATTTCATCATTACTATTTCCATTTTACCTTTTGTAAATGTACCAAGATTTTAGTACCATAGCAAAATGGTTATGACTAATTATGATTTGATGCCAATTTCTTAAATCAAGTTTTTTCTGCAGTCCCCTCTCCCTGCCAAAAAAAATAAATAAATTTATATTTCTCATTTTCATCTGTTAATCCTTTGATTTTAAGAATTCACACTTGTTTCATTTTAGTAGACACTCACTTCTATTAACAAACACTTATTAAATAACACTTAAACAACAAAAAATCCTGATTGACCAAGGGCTTTCTCACCACTTGTCTTATTTATTAATGCTTTCCAAAGATGGTGTCCTACTTGAGGTTCTTAGAGAGGTCAGGCCAAAGTCTGGTCACTTTGAGCTAGGAAAAATCAGACTGAATCATTTGGTATATATATAGTTTGCTGACTGACAGTAAGAAACACTACTCAACTTAATTTCTGATACTAACCAAATCCCAATTTTACAAACAGAAAAGTTGTCATAGAAGTACTTTTACTTCTCTAAAATTTCTGTCAAAAAATATTTTCAGCAAGACAACTATTTCATAAATCTCTTTTTGTCATTTATGCTAATTCCACTTGGACATAGCTACACACAGCTAACAGTGAAAAATTTGAATAATTCCTCATGTTTATATTATTAATAATAATGATAATAATAATAATAATAATAATTTTAATAATGAGTGACTGAGGAGAAGTCAGTTAAAAGCTGAGTCAGAAGGCCTAATTATTGCAGCTCAGGACCAAGCCATGCAGCCAGATCCTATCACTGTCACAAAATCAAGGATGGAACTAACCCAAAATGCAGGATCTGCAGAAAATATGATGAAACTGTCAACCATATTATCTTAGGCTGTCCAGAACTAGCAAAAAATGAATATATCCAGAGACATAACAAAGTAGTGACATATGTGCAATGGAAGATATGCAAGAAGCACAAAATCAAAACCACTGAGAGATGGTATGACCACCAACCAGACACAGTTGCCTAAAAAAACAATGTAACTATCTGCCAGGACATGCCAATTCAAACTGACAGGGAAATAAAAGCCAATAAATTCGATATTATCATAAAAGCCAAGAAATTCAAGAAGTGTACACTTCTTGACATAGTAGTAGCATCTGAGAGAAACACTTCCATGAAAATTATTGTGTACCTGAAGATCAAAATTAACTTGATGTGAGGAATGAAGACTGAGACTGTATCAATAGTAATCAGTGCTCTGGGCCTCATAAGAAAAGGAATGGACAGTTTTACTAACAGTGTGCCAGGTAACATCAACATAGAGGTTGCCCAGAAGATAGCCCTACTAGGAACATGCCATATGCTGAGAAAAGTGCTATCAATTAAATGAAACTGCAAGAAATTGGTATGAATACCATCCAGACCTGGTTGCAGAGGTAAGACCTGTAACAATTTTATGGGAGTTTACAATACACACAGACAGAACAATTAAAGACTTTGTGATGCAAGACCACAAAAATACAATGTGCTTTCTTATTGACTTATCAGTTCCTGCAGATTGTAATCTATCTTTGAAGATTTTCAAAAAAAACTATCAAAGTACAAGGACCTTGAAATCCAAACCCCAAAACTGTGGCACCTGAGGACATCAGTAATTCCAGTTGTAGTTGTGGATCCCTGGCAACCCAAGTCTTAAAGAAATACAAAAATTGTACTCACATGTACAGTTCACACATTACAAACGGCTTTATCTATGTAAGATGTGTGTGATCTTAGGTTGTTTTTTTTAAATGTTCATTGGAAAATATCATGATGCCATTTCTGACATTAGGTCTCTGGTTGGGACCCAAGAGGAAATGAGTATACATCAAAAATCAAAGGAATAATAATAATAATAATAATAATAATAATAATAATAATAAGCAACTTCTACGGGAAAGAAACTGAAAGAAACTGGTATGAACACCACCCAGACCCGGTTACGGAGATAGGACCTGTTACAATTCTATGGGATTACACAATACACACTGACAGAACAATCAAAGCCAACCACTTGAATATTGTTATTAATGACCACAAACAAAAAAAAAGTGCCTCCTTATTGATATGGCAGTCCTGCTGACTGCAATGTATCTTTGAAGATATTCAAAAAGCTGTCAAAATACAAGGACCTTGAAATAGAAATCTCAAAAAAATGGCATATGGGAACATCAACAATCCCTGTTGTAAGTTGGAGCCCTAGGACTGGTTGGAAAAGATTGCAGTAGACTAATTGAAGGGATTCCTGGAAGTCCATGCCTCAAGGAGATACAAAAAATTGTTCTGACAAGTACAGCCCACACTTTACGAAGGGCTTTATCTATGTAATTTCTTTTTTTTTTTTTGTCAGTGGAAAATGTCATGATGCCATTTCTAACCTTAGGTCCCTGGGCGGGACCCAGAAAGAAATGTGTAAACACCAGAAATTAAAGAAAAAAAAAAAAAAAATAATAATAATAATTAATTCAGCAAATACTATTTTTTCAGTTGTTTAACTAGTTTGATACAGTTTTAAGAAAATCTAATTAAACAAATTATTTTGACTTATTTAGCTCATTTTATAATTTTATTTTGGCCTTGTCCAAATAATTTGTAGTAATGTGAAATATCAGACAACAACAAGGCTTATTATTATGAACACTGTAGAGTTTCTAACTTAGGATTGAATTTTGACAAGGTAAATTTTTTCTATACAAACACAATGAATTAAAAAAAAACTTTATCGACAGAAACATTACTTATATATAGCAATTTAAAAACTCTGAATTGAAAATAAATAACAGATGAATTATTTATTAAAATATACTTTTAAAAATTGTAATGCAATACAAAGGGGAAAACGTTCTAAGTTCCTCTATTTTTCTTGAGTTCTTTGCTTGGTTAATTTGTCTTCTTTCTTCCTCCTGACTTTAGACTCTTTGACTTTTATAACTCTCTTATCTTTATTTGATTTTTTTCAAAAGATTTATAACCTTTATTTAAAATTTCTCTGTCTGGCCTTTAATTTTCTCATTTACCTTTTCCCCCTCCATTTACGTGTACTTTTATGCCAGTGGCTAAATATGAGAAAATCAGAAGATTTTGATGACGATGGACCAGACTTTGTACAGATTAAATCCTCTGGCTGTAGATGTGGCTTTCAAATATAAAAATAAAATTAACTTCAAACAGTCTTCTCTGCTTCTAACTTTCATGATTTTGAAATAAGTAAGATTCTGATCAAAAACATTATCATAGACAGAAATGGATCACATACGTTTTCAAACTCTATGTTTAATTTCTAATAAATAGTTAAAACTCACTGTATATATGCTAGTAAAATCCTTCACTTTCATTCTTATTTCGATTATATTCTAGTAAAATCCATTACTTTCAGTTTTAATTGTTCAAACTCATTGTTTATAAGCTTGGTAAAATACATTACTTAGCCTTTTAATTACTCAAATATACTGTGTATATGCTAGTAAATCCATTTTTATTATTTATACTCACTGTACTATCTTAGTAAAACATAATACTTTCACTGATAATTATTCCTACTCACTGCCTATAGCAATTAAAATTGTTTACTCTCACTTTTAAATATTCAAATTTTCTGTATATGATATTAAAATATTATTTTATTAATAAAATTAACTGATTATATACTAGTAAAATCTATTATTTCCACTTTTCATAATTAAAAATCATGTGTCTACATTCAACTAAAATGAAGTATTTTCACTTTTAATTTTTAAAACTCACTGTTTATATTCTAATAAAATCTGTTACATACATGTTCAATTATTATTACATGTCACTGTTTATATGTTAATAAAATCCTTTAGGACACTTTTAATTCTTCAAACTCAATGCTTATATACGAGTAAAATCCATTCCTTTCACCTAATTAATTTAACATTATATTTTATTTTAGTAAAAGTCTTTATTTATTGGAAGAACAGAACTTGAAGAGTGAAAATTCAAATTGAAACAGAAAAACCAATTCTTGTTTTCATCAGGTTGATATGTATCTCTGCAGAAGTCTTTCTCGAAATGTGAAAAAGTACAAACTATTGATTCCCTTTTGCCATAAACAAGAAGCAACACAAAGAAAATCAGGAAGTGGCTATTAATATCACATGAAGAGAAGAAGAACTTTGACAATATTATTATTAAATTATTACAGAAATATAACAAAGTCAATAAGAGAACTTACAAGTCAAAAAGAATAGAATGATAAGGCTATATAATGGCAGGAAAAGGAGCAGAGGAGAGTTGTGTGCTAACAGCCCATGACATTATTATTTCTCCCTAAAGTATTCTAAGACCCCTGAGGTTTCAGATGTATGGACATACAGACAGATGGATGGTTGAATTCAAGGTGTAGTGAAACAAATAAGGAAACTTTGTGGTCTTTATGATATTGTGGTGGTACTGAGTAAGCGAAGGACCGGATGTTAACCCTCAGAGGTCTAGATAGCAAATGACCAATACTGGTCTTTTTAGCACCAGGCTCGACATAAGTTCGGTGGAAAATCAAAAGAAATAAAAAGAATATAATAAGCAATTTCCACCAATTAAACGGCCCGCCCATATCCAACAGTTTGTTTCAGCATACTGACTCAGATCCGATTGACACATAAATAGAATGATGAATTCACTTCTGGTCAGAAAGCCTTGAAGTTACCGTCATAGAATGTCGCTACGCTTTTCTCACCCATCAACCCGACGCCTCCAGTTTTCCTTCACCAACGGAGATATCAAATGACACCTACCAACCCATTGACCTCACCTTTCATCTCCTGGGACCTGCACGCCTAAACTTAAGTATTCACAAAATGACACTTTAATTCCTTTCATAATCTGATTTCTTTTCATTTTAATAACGGACTTTGTGCGTGTTAATCAAGAAACATTATACTTATCATTGATGTGTATTTAAATATAAAGTGTTTCTGATATACCCTTCTCTTTCATATTTTGTTTGTTTATGTTATGGTGACCTCAATTTGATTGCTTTGTTGAACCTTTAGGCCAAAACTAGCAGCTGTCCATAAGTGACTGCTACTGCTTACCTACCTTCTTATACAAGCAACAATTACCAACGAATATACACTTCCCACGACACCACAATATGTGTTTGAAAAGTAATTTTGTTTTACTGGAAAAGATATAATAACTGATAGAAGGCTGAAAAGGTTCTGAATGGTGATTAAATGAAAGTAGCTTTGTTTTGGAAGTGTTAAAATTTAGAAGCCATTCCTTCAATTCCACTCCCCCATTAAATACTGATTGGAGGTCATTTTCAAGAGCAATTGACAATTTTACTATGTTGAACATGTCAACTTGCTACTAAGACAAGAGTAAATATTTAATCACATTAGGAATTCAAATTCCCTCTTTGCAAGTTTTCCCAATTTGCTTCAGAAATTTGTGGACATGATACATTAAATTTTACCATGAAATCTCTAGTGCTTTGACATAGATCCAATTCCACAGTATCTTTCAAAAGTTCAAAAGGTCATCTTCCAGAGTGAGGCCTGTTTAATAGGTCACAGTTACCATTTTGTAAGCCACAGCTGATATTTATAACCTTTCATTGCATCCATATACACAGCACAAATGTTTTTAAATGACTCTGTAGTGGTACTATAAGTTCAGAATTCATATAGTAAACAACAGTATATATATTGCTTTTTAAAGCTATAATCCTCTAGGGATTTAAACTCCGAAATATACTATAAATGACGCACTGTGAAATAGAAGAGATGATGATGAATTAATTCTAGATGCACTTTTGTACCATTCAACCTTGTTTTTGCTTTAGCTGGCTGATTCATAATTCATAGCAGTGAAATATGCAATTACATTACAAACACTTCGGTATAAATATAGTTATACTTGCCTCATATGAAATGAATGCTTCTTTCTTTCAGTAACAAAAAGGTAACATGTTTTCTTCTTGTTTCTTTTATTTTGAAGAGTTTCTTTTGAATTTTTATTTATCCATTATTATTAGCATTAACCATGTATAGAATAGCGCTTATGGACACAGAAAATGGAATCAGCATACCGAGTTCAAATTCTAGTCAAGACCATTGTATTCACTTTTAGACAAATGCACTGGAGAAAGGTATGAATATTTCTCTCCTAGCTATGAGTTAAATAGTGCAGAAGTGCTTCTTTTAGCCTTGATTGACAATAAGTCTAAAAGAAGAACAATGTTGAATTCAAAACTGATTGGCCATTGAGCTAGTAACTCCACCTTGTAAAACCTACTAATTACTACAACTGCAGCAGCACTATATTGTGTGGTATGGTTGTGGTCTTATGCTCTGCAGGCTGTCAACAGATTCAAGAACAAAATTCCTTGTGCTGCAAATATTAAATGTCAAACTGACTCTGATGAAATCAAGTACCTGAAGATTTGCAGCAGACATCAATGTTAAGAAAGAAATAGGAATCAAAAACAAATAATAATTAACAATTCTTCATCTAAGAAATTAGGACAAGATTAGATGTGTAGGGTTTTAAATAGAACCCCTTGACTAGCAAGCAGATAACAGAGGTAAGTTAGGTTACTTTGCACAGTATAGGATATAAACTTCTATAAATTACAGCCAATAAGTGAAGCAAAAACAAGTGAGAGATGCCTAAAAATAAACCTTACTAAATTCAGTACATACAAAATCATTTTTACAATTCTGTACAAACAGAGCTCCAAATTAAATAAGTAGTTTCTGGAACCTGATTGGATAGTACAACTCACATGATGTACTTAACCTGACATCTGCACAGTTGGACTCCAAAGGAACTGGAAAATGTCTGGGCTTGGGTTACTGAGTACATTCCTGTGCAATGTATCAGTTAGTGATAATTTTTCTACACTGAAAAATATACAAAGTTGTGACAAAAGTAAGTTCTCTCTCCTTTCTCTTTGTTCACTGTGTTAAAATCACTGCTATAGCACACAATTCATTAGCAGCCACACACTTTTTATTAGTGCGTGCTTCACACACACACACACACACACGCATATTGGCATACATATCATTTTGAACTTTGCAGACTCACTTGCAACAAATCACTTTGAACTTTGCAGTTTCACTTGCAAGTAAATCAATTCAAACTTTGAAAACTCACTTGCAACAAAATCACTTCAAACTTTGCAAACTCACTTGTAACAAAACCACTTTGAACATTGCAGACTCATTTGTGACAAATCATTTTGAACAATGCAACAATTTTTCTCTTCATGGCCACAACAAAAAACATTGATTTTTAATATGTAAATACATGTATCTGCCTTTATAAACGTTATTGTTATATTTAGCTTGGTCTTTTTCTTTTTCTGTGAAGATTATTTCTTCATGTTGTTTATAATTTTGTGTTGTATACTTAAACACCTAAAATCCAGGTAGACTGACCTCACAACAGTTAGGGACAACTGAGATGAATTAAAGTTCATGCAACAGTTAGATTCAGTTTGGTCCTGAGAAGGGGTTGGAGTAAGACGTGCTGCAACCAATGTCCAGACTCACACCAATGGTGGGGACATATTCCTAGATGGTAGCTGATGACCTTACCTCACCTTAAAGGTAGTAATCTATTAGAGTGAAAACCTCACCTATTGTAAGTACAATGTTTAGGTCATGTTTTGTTGTCTTTTTGTATTGTTACAGTTAATAAATATAATAAAGCTAAGAGAAATAAGATGAAATAGTTATCAAAAAGGAAAAATGATTGACAATCTTCATCTAAGAAATTCAGCCAACTTAAGACTATTGCTACTAGGTGTAAAAGAAAGAGAAATAAGATGAAAGAAATATTTATACTATTTACATTTGGACTATTGTCCTTATCTTTGTTGTTGTTACTACAACATTTCAGCCACTGAGGGCTACAGTCATCATTAGGTGTATATTGATCTGGGTAACCTATAGTGAATGCTGAATCAAACCCTTTGTTTAATCTACAGGAGGAAAAATGATAATAAAAGTGAACAGGACTGAGCAGAATTTGAATTTGGCTGGGTGATTTCACTTTCCATGACAATTATATATATATATATATATATATATATATATATATATATATATATATATATATATATATATATATATATATATATATATATATATATATATATATATATATATATATTTAGTGTATTAGGGCAGTAGATCATTATCTAAATATATATTGTTAAATATAACAGACAATGAATGTCTATTATGTCTGATTATGAGTTGTTCTAATGTTCAAATGTTTGCTTTAATATCAGGTGAAAATAAAGACAAAAATTTTTGAATATTTGGATATATTTTAAGTTGGTTCTTGATCTAAGCTTTCAGCTCACATGAGCCATCTTCAAAGTGGTTATACAGACATTTTAACAAAGATATTCACCATTGAAGATAGTATTTTGTTATGTTGACATAGGAAATTGCTATGTGACAAGAATGGTCGTGTAATAGCAGATGCAGGTCGTAAGTTTAAGATGCAGTTCTATGACATGATACCATACGAGAGGCTGAAATATTAACAACAGAACCATATGAAAGCTTAGATCAAAGACTAACTTAATAAAAAAATATCCAAACGTTGAACAATTTTTGTCGTCATTTTCACCCGAAATTAAAGCAAACATTCAAACATAACAGACATTCACTGTCTGTTATATTTAACAATATATGTTTAAATATATATATATATATATATATATATATATATATATGTCATTCACAGGCAGTATTGTTTTGCTGTATCACAGCTCCTCAGTGCAACTAGACATCCAAATGCCTCAAGCCAGGATTGAAACCCAACCCATTTGGTGGCAGTCAGAGTTTCTACCACATTAAACAAAATGAGCCAGTTAAATATAGCGTATTGTTTTTTTTATGAATGTAAACAAATGCCAATCAGCTATAGGGCTCTATTCATTTTACTGAAGAGCTTTGCATTAGCGCAGGTGGTATATATATATATGGATGGATACCCATCATATATATATATATATATATATATATATATGAAGTTGGTATTATGGATAATGTCTTAGAATGAGAAACTGAAGATCTGGGTTCAAATTCCAGTAAAGTATGTTACATTCACTTATGTGCAAATAGCTTTGGGAAAAGATATGAACCCAAGTCTTCTTCCCCTAGCTATTGGTAAATATTAGGACATTTTGGCCTATAGCCTTGGTTATCAACCAGTCTAAGAACAACTCTGAATTCATCCTAGCTAGGAGAGTGTTGACAAAGGGCAGATGAGCTTCTTATCGGAGACAATGGTCAATATGCAGCTAGGAGATGAAAAACTCCTGTTCAAAAAAGTCTTCAATGTTAGCACCTTATGATATGTAGAACACAGTGCACTAGTTCAAGATATGGTATTGTAATGGAAGGTGTGTGTGCATTTTATGGTAAAAAGCTCATTGACTTATTAAACAATTCACTTGCGCATGTTGTTTAGTAAAAACTTAAAATTTACTGAACCTTCACCCATTGTTCTCAAGGAGAGAATCCATCCATATATATTGCAATGGTTTGGTATAGCATAGTTGCCATAGTAATGACTTTTCCTTCACTTGTGTTTTTATAATTCTCATATGAAGTAGTGAAGCATTAACACTGATATATAAAAATGTCTTTTTAACTTCCAACTGGTTTTCATGAATTTTCATGATTTTTATCTATTTTACTCAGTGATATTTCACATCAGTCATTCATTATATACAGATGAGTGTGTGTGTATCAATTCACCTCACAATTCCCAAATCTTTCAGCATTTAGGGTTGATCCTTTCTAAATCTTTAGTTATATATAAATAGTTTATATTATTGGGTTTGAGGTTGCAATCTCATACAATGGCAGCCATTAAGAATACTGAGGCCATTTTGAATTCATTGAACAGTATCAAGAATTTCCTCTCTCTTTAATGCCAAAGGATACTTGTTGTTCTTGCCACATGACATCAAGATGATTACAATACCATACTAGTTTCAGTGTGAATCCAAGGAGAAACTCTTTGCGTTTCATGTCACATGTCATTTAAGTCATCTATTGTCACTAGCAGAAAGGATAAATTTCCTAGCTGAAAATAAAATAGCAGCAGAAGTCATGACGAGTTTGTTTCACTTTGTAAACACTACAAAGGGATGCTAAAATTTAACCTGAAAAACTTTGAAAAAGAAATTAACCACTACTAATTTTTCTAAAACTGAGGCAGTGTAGATAAAGTCATATATATATATATATATATATATATATATATATATATATATATATATATATATATATAGATAGATAGATAGATAGATAGATAAGTAGTGTGCAGTGAGTGCTGTTGGTAATAAAATAGTGTTTGATATATAATAACAAAGCTAAAATTTAAACTAATGATAAATTTATATTTTGTTCCTCACCATTTGGTACAATAGTTTGTACCAAAAAACATGTATATATATATATATACAGGAAAAACATGTATATATATATATATATATATATATATATATATATATATATATATATATATATATATATATAATATATTTATATATATATATATAAAAGAGAGAGAGTATATATGATATATAATCTATATATATATATATATATATATATATATATGTGTATGTCAGACTAATGCTGAGTAAATGAATAAAAATTCTATGTAACATGTTTTGTCCTTCAAAAGGTCATCATCAGACTAAAATAATGTTCGTATTGATGAAATTATATATATATATATATATATATATATATATATATATATATATATATATATTTAATATATATACACGTGTGTGTGTGTGTGTAGGGGAGGGAGCATATATAAATATGAAAATGTATATATATACATTTAAATATAAAAAAAATGTCAGATTTATACATTGAGAGGACCATTAAAAATGTAGTGATGCAAAACTTTAAATTTAACCAGAAATTTAAATTTAATGTTTAACAGCCCTACAATTCAAGTTTGGCTGTGTATTTTGGGGAACAATATTTGTAATCTTTTTATTTACAGAGAGTCACCCTTTTACAGTGCCCAGGGCCCACTTGAAGTAGAGGGTTACACTTGGAGGCCATTCATGCATATAGGTGAGGGAGATAACTATTAACCCTAGTCTTAAATAGTTTAAGATTGTGGTGATCAGGGAAACATCTTGTTGCGAGTTGATTATACAAAGCAGTGGTTCATGGGAAGAAGCTGCTCAAGTGAAACTTACTTCTCACCAATGGAATATGGAGGCAATGTGGGTGGGTTTGCTACTATGAAGTGGAATGGTGTGTTCTTGCAGTGAAGGTTTGCCTTAATGGGAATGTAGTTCATCAAAGCACTTTCCATAGAAGTAAGAGTAGAGCAGCAAGAGGCTTGCCACATCCTGCCTCTGGGAGAGTGGGTGAAGGATAGAGAATAATTTGTCACCCACAAGGGCTCAGAGATGCTTTTGAACTCTGTCAAGACTGTACAGTGAGGACAGCTCCTGTCCAGATATGACAACAAATATTCCATTTTTTGCCTGATCTGGTTCTTGTTAAGGAGGAGTCGGGTACTTAGTGGAGCAGGACAGGGAGCCGACCATTTTACTTGCCAAATCCTACAAATACAACAATTTCAATATTTGCAAAGTGTTTTAACAGTGGACAGAAAGTGTGACACTGAAATCCGATGGTATATTGGGATAGGGAAAGATACCTTTCCAAAGTTTAGCAAAATATCAAGAAATAGAAAAAATTTGTTTGAAAAAATAAAGAAAATATTACTGAACTGTTATGTAATATCAGTCCTCCTATTTGGTAGTCAATGTGGGAAAATTTCTTCAAAGATGAAGAAGGAACTTGAACCAACAGAAATGTGCTTCTACAGGAGGATCCTATGGACAAAACATGTGAGCAATGATGAAGTTTTAGAGAAAATTGAATCAAAAATGGACACTTATATTTAACATCAAAAAGAGATAGCTGAAATTTCTAGGGCACATAATGAGGAAAGAGGGCTTGGAAAATCTGATACACATAGGACAGATTGAAGGCAAGAGAGTCAAAGGAAAACAATGCATAACCTGCCTAGCAAGCTTGAGTAAATGGATGTCAGAACAACGTCTAGGAGAGATAACAAGATAGAATTTATAAAGAACTACAAAGGAAAGGAAATTGTGGAGTGCCATGATTGCCAACGTCTTGAAGGGACACAGTACATATGAGAAAAATTTCATAGCCATTATCAAAACCTTACAGACACTAACAAAATTAAAATGAAGATTTACTGTATAAATGAAAATTTCAAGTACTTTTTCATCAGCATTTAATATATTTTTAGAGTAATAATCAGAGGATAACAGTTCTTTGATTCTTAGAAATAAAACTTTGCAGGCAATTAGGAAATTATTGTTTTAAGCTTATTGTTTCCACCTTTAAATAAGAGCAAAGGGGAAACAATTAATATAATCACTGAATGCCAAAAGCAATTTCATTAAACCAGTGACTAATGGGGTTAATTGATAATACATGCACAAAATATAAAATGTATTATATCTGTTAACTTGAGATAAACAACAGAACGAAATATACAAAAGCTATAAATGCGGAGAATAAGGTGAGAATATGCAGTTGGAGAAAAATGAAAGGTGTGAGAATGATTTTTAAAATGTTAAGTAAAAGAAGAGCAATGATTAAAAACACAGAGTGCAAAGATGTAATGAAATAAAAAAAGGGGGAATGTAATGAAGATGGTCGTAAATGAGAGGAGGAGGAGATAAAAATAGGGATGGAAGGGGTTAGGAGAGACTCGACGAAGAAGTTTGGGGATGGAGTGAAAACATGCAAAGTTAAGGAATAAATATGATATCTAACAATTTCTTATGAAATCTAAACAAATTATTAGCAAACAAGAGATTTTCCTGAGAAACAAAGAAAAGATATCAGTATCAATCCTACAATATCACAGTGAATGCTGAACAGTTTTCTAACAGCTGAAAAGGGGACTTGAAGCAACAGAGAGATGGTTCTACAGAAGGATGAAGAGAATACCATGAATGATACATATGAGCAATAAAAATGTTTTAAGCAAAATGGGAATGAAAAAGAAACTTGTAATTAGAATCAGGAAGAGACAGTTGAAATTTCTGAGGCATATAATGAGGAAAGGGTACTTGGAGAATTTGACAATTACAGGATATATTTAAAGTAAGAGGGTGGAGTGAAACAACAAATAAACTACATAATGATCTTGTGTACAAAACAGGGAGTGGGAGGAGTAGTAAAAAGACAAACATTGCTAAGAGCTACAATGGATAGGAAGTTGCGGAGATCCATGATCACTTACATTTAAAGGGATATGCATATAAAAGAAGAAGCACAAACCAATCTTTGTACTTTTAACCATTATGCCACTCACAATTTATTGTATTTTTTCTTTTTTTGTATTTTATTTTCCTTTTACAGTCTTCTCCTACTTAATTTAGTTCCCCTTTCCTTTTTATCACCTGCTTTTTCTCTCCCACTCTCTTGTTTTCTCTCTTTCCACCTCTATTTCTCTCTCTTCCCTCTCCCAACAATTAACTTTATTTCTCTTTTTCTTTACTACATTCAATATTATCATCAACCAATATTTAATCTTTCTTTCTTTCTTTCTTTCTTTCTTTCTTTCTTTATATTTACCTATTCTTTTACACCCACTTCATGTTGTCTTTTTCCCTTTTTCACCTCTTGTCACAATGTATCAAAAATTCCTTGAAAATTTCATTCATCAAAATAAATAGAAACAGGTAGAGAAAAAAGACAAGATGGCCAGAGACAAACATTGAGTAACCTACTTGGTGAGCTTGCATAAGTGGATGGTAGAACAAGGACTGGGAAGGATAGTAAGGAGACAAACATTGCATAGAGAGTTACAAAGGATTGGAAGTTGTGGAGAGCCATGATCATCCTACCTAATGAGCTTGTATCAATGGATGGCAGAACAAGGACTGCGAAGGATAGTAAAGGACAAACATTGCATAGAGAGTTACAAAGGATTGGAAGTTGTGGAGAGCCATGATCATCCTACCTAATGAGCTTGTATCAATGGATGGCAGAACAAGGACTGCGAAGGATAGTAAAGAGACAAACATTGCATAGAGAGTTACAAAGGATTGGAAGTTGTGGAGAGCCATGATCATCCTACCTAATGAGCTTGTATCAATGGATGGCAGAACAAGGACTGCGAAGGATAGTAAAGAGACAAACATTGCATAGAGAGTTACAAAAGGATTGGAAGTTGTGGAGAGCCATGATCATCCTACCTAATGAGCTTGTATCAATGGATGGCAGAACAAGGACTGCGAAGGATAGTAAAGAGACAAACATTGCATAGTGAGTTACAAAGGACTGGAAGTTGTGGAGAGCCATGATCATCCTACTTAATGAGCTTGTATCAATGGATGGCAGAACAAGGACTGCGAAGGATAGTAAAGAGACAAACATTGCATAGAGAGTTACAAAGGATTGGAAGTTGTGGAGAGCCATGATCATTCTACCTAATGAGCTTGTATCAATGGATGGCAGAACAAGGACTGTGAAGGATAGTAAAGAGACAAACATTGCATAGAGAGTTACAAAGGATTGGAAGTTGTGGAGAGCCATGATCATCCTACCTAATGAGCTTGTATCAATGGATGGCAGAACAAGGACTGCAAAGGATAGTAAAGGCACAAACATTGCATAGAGAGTTACAAAGGATTGGAAGTTGTGGAGAGCCATGATCATCTTACCTAATGAGCTTGTATCAATGGATGGCAGAACAAGGACTGTGAAGGATAGTAAAGAGACAAACATTGCATAGAGAGTTACAAAGGATTGGAAGTTGTGAAGAGCCAT
Organism: Acanthosepion pharaonis; assembly: GCA_903632075.3. Lineage (NCBI taxonomy): Eukaryota > Metazoa > Mollusca > Cephalopoda > Sepiida > Sepiidae > Acanthosepion > Acanthosepion pharaonis. The sequence continues at coordinate 207,944 of CAHIKZ030005473.1, read as the reverse complement.
GATCATCTTACCTAATGAGCTTGTATCAATGGATGGCAGAACAAGGACTGTGAAGGATAGTAAAGAGACAAACATTGCATAGAGAGTTACAAAGAATTGGAAGTTGTGGAGAGCCATGATCATCTTACCTAATGAGCTTGTATCAATGGATGGCAGAACAAGGACTGTGAAGGATAGTAAAGAGACAAACATTGCATAGAGAGTTACAAAGGATTGGAAGTTGTGGAGAGCCATGATCATCCTACCTAATGAGCTTGTATCAATGGATGGCAGAACAAGGACTGTGAAGGATAGTAAAGAGACAAACATTGCATAGAGAGTTACAAAGAATTGGAAGTTGTGGAGAGCCATGATCATCCTACCTAATGAGCTTGTATCAATGGATGGCAGAACAAGGACTGTGAAGGATAGTAAAGAGACAAACATTGCATAGAGAGTTACAAAGGATTGGAAGTTGTGGAGAGCCATGATCATCCTACCTAATGAGCTTGTATCAATGGATGGCAGAACAAGGACTGTGAAGGATAGTAAAGAGACAAACATTGCATAGAGAGTTACAAAGGATTGGAAGTTGTGGAGAGCCATGATCATCCTACCTAATGAGCTTGTATCAATGGATGGCAGAACAAGGACTGTGAAGGATAGTAAAGAGACAAACATTGCATAGAGAGTTACAAAGGATTGTAAGTTGTGGAGAGCCATGATCATCCTACCTAATGAGCTTGTATCAATGGATGGCAGAACAAGGACTGTGAAGGATAGTAAAGAGACAAACATTGCATAGAGAGTTACAAAGGATTGGAAGTTGTGGAGAGCCATGATCATCCTACCTAATGAGCTTGTATCAATGGATGGCAGAACAAGGACTGTGAAGGATAGTAAAGAGACAAACATTGCATAGAGAGTTACAAAGGATTGGAAGTTGTGGAGAGCCATGATCATCCTACTTAATGAGCTTTTATCAATGGATGGCAGAACAAGGACTGCAAAGGATAGTAAAGGCACAAACATTGCATAGAGAGTTACAAAGGATTGGAAGTTGTGGAGAGCCATGATCATCTTACCTAATGAGCTTGTATCAATGGATGGCAGAACAAGGACTGGGAAGGATAGTAAAGAGACAAACATTGCATAGAGAGTTACAAAGGATTGGAAGTTGTGGAGAGCCATGATCATCTTACCTAATGAGCTTGTATCAATGGATGGCAGAACAAGGACTGTGAAGGATAGTAAAGGCACAAACATTGCATAGAGAGTTACAAAGGATTGGAAGTTGTGGAGAGCCATGATCATCTTACCTAATGAGCTTGTATCAATGGATGGCAGAACAGAGGCTGAGAAGGTTAGTAAAGGGACAAACATTCTACAGAGCTACAAAGGATAGGAAGTTGTGGAGAGTTATGATCGCCCATGTTCTCAAGGGACATGTCACAGAAAAAAAATTACTTTGTCTGAAATTAACTTTTAACAAAATCAGATAATTAAACCCTATTTTTGGTTTTTTGTTTGGGAGTAATTTCAAATTAGTTTAGGTTATGTACAGCCCAGTTCAGCTATTGACAATCATGCTTGCCTTTGGATGAAGCAGGCTAAAATTGTACTGGTGTATTTGTGTTTGGGCATCTGCACCCCAAATAGAACTGGAAACTGCCCCATGGCATATAATGGGATGTGGTCAGGATGACACACTGATATCTGCTTCAATGGCTGAAGGAAACTGCATTATTTCAAAGTGAACTGCCATAAAATGCAAATTTAATTCATCTGTCATATGTATGCATTCACAGATTCAATAAGTCTAAAAATACAAATTGCCTTTTTTCAATAGATACAACTGTTCAGTATCTAGTAGACTCATGGTGGAGTGATTAGAATGTTAGTGTTCTAACCATAAGGTTCAACTCATGACCTAGAGTTTCAGCATACCAGTCTTGTTCAAAATGTTTATCATACCAGATTATGCATTCCCTTATAGAAACTGTAACTAAAGTCTGCTGAACATTGTTGTAGAATAAACCACAGGTTGTCTCTGTAAGTGTGTAAGTGTAAGTGGGTGTCTGCAACATAGATTACCAAGCCACACTAACAGTCAGGTTTATTCAGAAAACAAGTAGTTAACTATTATATAACTCTATTCAGTCTAGATAATTACCTTTTTCTTTAATCATTTCATCTCCAAGCAAGGCAATAAATCCACTAAGTCACAAAGGTTTGCTGTGTATGAGAGAATACAAGACAAAGAAAAGATTATTAAGGAGAGAGAACAATAAAAAGTAGTAATTAAAAATACCGAAGATAATGATTGACATTGCATTTAAATTTTTGAAGATCAAAGTTGACTGGAAAGCAAGAAACTAGAAGAGAGTTCCACAGTTCTACATCTGGCCATTTCAATTGTAAAATGATGAAACCTTTCTGCCAATCTAGTACTTTGCTTAAATTCATAAAGTCTAGGTACCATAGAAGTAAGTTTATCAGAACAATTACCATGAAAGTATTTATAGAAAAGGTACAGGTCAGCTATATTACAGTGAGGGGAAAGCAACTGAAGCTGAGATACCAGTTCAGGACCAATAACATTATAGTTTTTTTGGATTTTATCAAGAATCTCTAAATCTATAGCAATTAGTTTTGTCTTTCTCTTCAAACAAAGCAAGATAGAGTAAAAGTATGACAAACAAAATCTGTTCATCAGGCCATCACCTCTTTATTGCATTGAAAAGTGGAGTAAATGCTATACTCTACGGTGGGCTATTTTTGAGGATGCACAATGATTTGTGACCTAATGAACAGGTATATATCGATTCTACTGCATTTATCTTTGTTGGATGAATGATAGATACCAGAATGATAGATAATAGTTTGCTACTCATTGGACACTAACCAAAACAACCTTTTGTTCTATCTGTTATCTTCTTGCTACATGTCATACCCATCTTCATTTTTGTCATTTAATTACTTCTATGTTATCTTTTACCTTGCTCTGTTTTCTTAACCATTTTTGGCCTCTTCCTCTCACTTTAAGTTATCTCCAGCATTATTCTATTAATCTTTATGCTCTGAGTTTGAGATCAATTGTTTGTAGTTTTCCATATTTATACCCATATATTGTAGCTGATGTTATAGATTCATTATACTCTTTATTTTTTATGCATATTGTTAGGGCACTATTTTTTATGTCTCTATTTTTAAGAGAGTAACAACACACTTCCATTCCTGGATGTTCTAATATCTCAAACAGAGCATGGGTTCAAGACATCCGTATACCGTAAACCAACATTCACTGGACAGTACCTCAATTTCAACTCCCACCATCCATAGAGTGTAAAGAAAGGGATCATCATCCGCTGCTTACAATACCGAGCAAAAGTCATAAGTGGCGACCTAGAGACATTAGATAAAGAATTGGTTAGTATAAGTGGTACCCTACTATGTAATAACTACCATGAGTACATGGCAGCAGCCCCCAAAAACTGGTATAGGTGGGTACAAGAGGAGGACAACAACACTCAGAAAACAGTCTGCCTACTTTATGTGAAGGGGTTATCAGAGAAAATACAAAGGATCTGCAGTCCATATAACATCAGGACAACCTTCAAAAACTTGATGACACTTCACAGATATCTCTCCTGAGTAAGACCTCCCCTATAGAGGAGAACATGACTAAAGACTGTGTGTACGCTATTCCATGCATCTGCAGAAATAAATATAAAGGGGAGACAGGCCACCCCCTTAAGGTAAGGCTTCAAGAACACCAGAAAGCTGTAACACAAGAGGAAGTGGAAAAATCAGGCATGGCTGACCACATATAGAGAGAGAAGAGAGATCACCGCCCTCTGTGGGATCAGGTTGAGATCATAGACAAAGAACACCATTGGAAAATTCATAAACTTAAGGAATCAGCACATATGCTAGGCCAAAAAATCTCCTGAGTTGACTAAGCATAAGAAATCAGTAATAAGGAGTGCCAGAGAAAAACAATAATAACAATGAAAATTGCAATAAGAGCTCTGGTAAAAAATAGTTACTGAAGACATTAGGTTTATAATACCCAGAAATTCATACACAGATGTCCTCAAGGACATATGGCACAGTGGCGTTAGTTAGATCCCAAAGTGTTAGGACCCAAAGTGTATGAGTTCAATACCCAGCTAAGGCAGTGGAGAACTTTCAGAAGGAAGTTAACATGAGATAACTGATAACTGACATCCATTAAAACATGGTTCATGGAACTAGAACAGTCTACCCCATTGAGTGAAATAAAGGGTTCAGTTTGACATTCCAACCACCTGAAGAAGTTTGGAGAGTGTACAACGGCTGAAACATTGTAATAAATATGGCAACAAAGATGAGGATAACAGTCCAAATAATGTCTCTATTTTTGTTAAATGCTTTCCATTATATTGTTAGGCATCATTTTATTTCCTTTTCATGGTCTTTCTTTAATGTCTGGCCCCAGGTAATTAGTAGGTAGCTGTCATGTCACTTTTCCATTATTAGCAGCAAAATTAGCACCATTAATAGGTGTTTAGTAAAAGGATTGTTAAAAAAGATAAAAATAAAAACTCCAAGGAAAAGGTAGGCATAGGAAAGGATAAGGCCTGATGCCTGGATTTAATATTATGTGCTAATTCTTTTTAACTCTTCATGTAAAAAAATGAGAGATAATCCTGAGCTAAGCTATTTATTTAAAGACAACAATAATAGTCCAAGCCACTGAAGAATTAATCTTATCCAAATTCTGGTGGAGGATATATTTTTCTGCACGGAATCATTATTGTCCCAGACTTACCATCATGACTACTACTGCTGTTGCTACCAGACAATGGATTGTGTTGTCCTCTTCTATATAAAAAGAAAATAAATTCCTACATAAATACAAATCTGGTTATTGATTTCTAATAAATTTATTTAAATTATTTCATTTTTTCAATGTTTACTTATTTTCCTCTTCTTTTTCATTGTTCATATTTCTTTCTTTCTTTTCTTTTTTTTTTTTTTGCTGCCATCCATTTTTCCTCATTTCACTCAATCCTCTTTAATTTCTTTCTTATTTCTCTTCCTCTTTCTCTTCCTTGCTTCCATTATTCTTTCATTTATTCCTTTGTTCATTTCTTCCTTTCTTCCATTTTCCTTTTTCTTACCTTCTTATCTTTTTCTTCTTCCCTCTTCTCTTTCCTTTTTCCTTTCTTTTTTCTTTCTTCTCTCCTACTTATCTTTTATTATTTCTCTTTTTTCCTCCTTCCAACATTGCTTTCACATTCTCCACCCTCCTTTCTTTCCTTCTTTTTTCCTCTTCCTTCTTTTCTACCTTCTCTTCTTTTCTTACCCACTCTAATTGCCATCCCTATCATTTGTTTTTTCTTTACTTCCTATCCTTTCTTCACCCTTTCCTTCTTTCATCTCTTCCCCCTTTCCAACAATTCCTTGTTTTCTTTCCTTCCTCCTTTCCATCCTTCCTTCTTTTCTGTCTTTCCTTCCTGCTTTTCAACTTTCCTTCATTCCCTTCCTTCCTTCTCCCTTCTTGGTCTTCCTTCATTCTCTTCCTTCCTTCCTTTGTTTCCTTCCTTCCCTGCTTTACACCCTTCTTTTGTTTTCTTCCTTCCTCCATTCTTTTCTTTTCCAGCTCCCTTTTCCACTCTTTCTTCTTTTCCTTCCTTCCTTCATTCCCCCCTCCTTTCTGCCATTCCTTCATTTCCTTCTTTCCCCCTCTCTTTCCTTCCTCCTTTCCTCTAATTTTTCATGTCCAACTCTTATCTATTTGTAAGTATTTTCCTAAATTAAAATCTTTGATTATTATTTCCCATTATTATTTTTTTTCTTAGAGTTTCAAACATTATTTTTTTTACCATTTCATCTTCCCTGTTTGTTTGTTTTGAAATTCTCTTCATCTCTTTTAATTCTTCTGATTCTCATCTGTACTTAAATGCATAATCTTTTCACTGGCAAGCAACAAGAAAAATACCAACTTTGGAAGACTGCATATTCCAGTCAGAAATATTCCCAGGTTTTGAATCAATAGGATGTTTAGGATTAATTTTTCTTTGGAATGTTTTTTGGTTTTTGTTTACATGCAGGAATAATGAAAATTCTTCAAGATGTGAGATTAGACTGAGCATAAATTCAATTCTTTGAAAAATTAAAGAAAAAATTATAAATGCCTCAAAACAAAATAAGAAATAAAACATAAAGACCAAAAGAGCAGGTTCTAACAAACAATCTCAAATTGCTTTTCAAGTTGTCTTTCTTTTTTCCTTTCTTTCTGAAACTAGAAGCTGATACAGAAATAAAAGTGTACATCTTTATCAAATGTGTTTATTATTTAACTCTTCTCTAAAAGATCAAAGCAATGAGAAGGGGAGATAACTACATAGTTATTCTTCAATAATGTGTTTTCTTTTATTATTATTATCATTGTAGATTTTGATTATGGAATGAGAAAATACATTGAGTTATTTCATAACCCGATTATTTCAGAATATATAGACAGATCTATACATCTCATGAGCACAGACACATCCGTGTATGTATATATATGCATGAAAATCTATCTATCTATGTATCTATCTATCTCAGTCTATTCTTATCTATCTCACTCTATTCATATCTGTCTATCTACCTATTTATCTAGCTATCCATTTATCTATTTGTCTCAGTCTATTAATATCTATCTATCTATCTATCTATCTATCTATCTATCTCACTCTATTTATATCTATCTATCCATCTATCTATTTGTCACAATCTATTAATATCTATCTATCTCAGTCTATTCTTATCAATCTCAGCCTATTTTTATCTATCTGTGTACATATGAACTATGTAAAATATTTCTGTTTTATATAGTTCGAATGTGACACAAGAGTAGCAACATTCTTTGAAATATTTTCTATTCTGCTCTAATTGGTGAATTTTTCTGAATAGCACAATCTACACTTGAATTAAGTGACTTGATATGAAAGGTATGAAAATTGAAGGTGCAAATGACAGAGTCTGATAAAGATACCTGAAGTCTATCATCCTCAATCTTCCTGAAGCTTTCAAACACTTTTTCCTTTCCTCAGAGATAAATTGATATCATTATTTTACACCAATAAAATATAACAGTCCTTTCCCATTTCACAAACAACTTCTTGTTCTACAACATGGCCTAATAAACAAAAACGGAGGCAATGATATATGATGGTTCACCTATTCCAGATATAATTGCTGGCCATCTATGGATATTCAAATCAAAGTGGTTGAAATTCAGATGTAGCTTTTGAATGGATAAACTGCCACTATCTAACTAATCTTATAGACCCTGAATATGATAGAACTGTCTTAACTCTCAAACTGTTTTGAATTTCATATATATTTGATTTTGAGGGACACATTGTATGCTGTTATTTTTCTGCTTTCTCATAAATGTAAATATAGATTTGTCAAATGATAAAAACATCATCAGATTAGTCAAAAATAGGAATTGATTTCTGCAATTATGTATTACAAAAAGTGTCAAAAATACTATGTTGACTAATATATATATTCAAACAGGTTTGGTTAAATAATTTAGACATATCATGTCGATTAGTTTTTGTTGTGATCCTTTCAAGTTCACAGATTAATTTCTTGGTAGCCTTAGAAAATTGATTAAGAAAAATACCAAAATTTTCTTTCAAATAATTTTTATTTTCCAATCTCATTTGAGACCGTCTTCAGGGGGTTAAGTTGTCTGCGAGTATGTATATGTGTTTCTGTAAATTCAAAACATTTCAACTGTTCATTTTTACTGCTTATACAGCATTCTAGATTTCAAAGTTCACATTTTTTTTTCCAATATAAGGGAAGTAACTTTTCCATTTTTGCTCAAATATAATTTCTTTTTTTTTGTTGTTGTTTATAAGCATAATTATCCCAAAATGAAGAATACAACTATACTTTTGTACTGAGCCCTGTTTTAAATTAATGTTACAAACATTGGAATTTATATTTGATTTGTTCCCATTTCATATGGATGTACAACACACACAGACACACACACGCACACAGACACACACATACACACACACACATATATGTATATATATATATATATATATATATATATATATGTTGTGTGCAGAGTTGTGTGGAGAGGTGTGGTGATTTAATAGTTACCAGCACTCAAAATTATCGTGTGTCTGCTTATCTTTCTTTTGTAGTTAATACACATGCAAAGGCATGAATATCCATTTCCTGCAAAATGCCACAATGCAGATATTTTTATAAAGTACTGCATCATTGGCATTCCATGAAAATTGACAAAAGGAGGAAGTGGAAGAGTGAGAACTTAGACAAACCACCTACCCATGACTACCTTATTTAGCTAAGCAGTAAAATTCTTTTTTGTCCATATTTAACTTTGATATAGATGATAGTGATAGTGGTGAGGAAGAAGAGTATGTATATATATATATATATATATATATATATATATATATATATATATATATATATATTATAAAATTAACTGATTTAAAATATGTTTTTTTCAATACACAGTTCTAGCCATGTTTCAAAAATGGAAGCTAAAATCTTTGAATTTAATTTTGTAATTAAATTAAAAACATTAGTTCCATTACATCATCAAAGTTTGCTTGAGGATGAAATGGAACTAATGTTCTTAATTTAATTACAAAATTAAATTTGAAGCTTTTAGCTTCCATTTTTGAAACATGGTTATTACTGTGTAGCGAAAAAAAACACATTTTAAATCAGTTAATTTATAATATTAATGCTCTATAAATTTACATGGGGCACTATTTTGTAAAAATAAAAATATCAATAAGAACACCACATTATATATCTTACTGTTCTTTCTTTATATATATATATATATATATATATATATATATATATAGATAGATAGATAGATAGATAGATAGATAGATAGACAGAGAAAGAAAGAAAGACAGAGACAGAGAAAGAAAGACAGAGACAGAGAAATAAAGTGGGCATATGAATCAACACTGCATGGTGACTGTTAGTTGCAAGCCTCAATGCAATATCATAATGTGATATCATATTGAGGTGTTTAACTGATAGTCAGTATACAGAGTTGATTCAAATGTCTGTATTGTAAATGCTGTGTTTTTAATACTGAGCACTCTTCCCCTATACATAGCAAATTTTAAACGATGTATATATAAAACAATTTGAAAATCTCTTCTTTTGACATGTTTTGTTGATCAATCAACATTATCAGAAAAATGAACTTTATTTTAACAAAATTTAGATTAGCAAACAAAACATATTTCACTATAAACAGATGGATACTTGAATTTTTATGTTAGCTTTATTGTTTTTTTTATATTAGATTTTACTTATTTTATTTGTTTATTATTTATTTATTTATATGTTCTACAGTTTTTGTACACCCCCGCCTACTGTTTCAACAACAATTTAGCAATTATGTAAGTTTAGTTGAAGACCAATGAAAGTTTTTGATTAAGATTTCTTACTTAATACTTCTATATTTTTTTTTTTGTTTCCTGGAAGAAATTGAACATAAGCTGTCCAATGTCTTCTGTGTGCTTTCTGTTTTCATTCAATTTATGTGTGAACAATCAGTCGTCCTTGTTTAGAAAGATTCCATAAAGAAAAATCAAATGAAATCAACAAAAGAATACACACAAAAAAAATACCAACTTTTCAGGAATTTTTTTCATAGACAAATGCTGTACTATAAGGAATAGACCAAAGACTTTTGGTGACTATAGGCACAAACTGCCTTCACAATGGCAGTGTGATGTTTTGAGGTGGTAAAACCATGACAAATTCCAAATTGTCTGACATTGACAGCAAAGACATGCACTGATCATTCAAATGCATGCATAGATCTATAGTTCAAAAAGAATTCAAACACTTTCCAAAAAATGATGCATTTGTTTATGCTGGACAATGCTCTGTCATATTCAGTGATGAAAATTAATGAATATTTGAAACAGAATTGGTTTCAGAGACATTTCTATGAAGTGCCTGAATAAAAATGGAGAAAATACACTTGTGTGCATGCAAAAGAAAGTATTAAAAATGAATAATTGTGTGGGTGATACACATGTGTGTGTGACTGTTCCACAACTAAGGGGAAAGATATCCCCATGCCTGGGAACAAGATCCAGGTGGTTTGTTACTAAAGCTTCATGGGAGGAAAAGATAAAGAAAAGATAGAAAGACAAAAAGTGTCCTATTTTTAATAGCTGCTTCACTGCATCCTCTAACGACTTCTTGGCAAAAGTGTTGAAGCTATGGAATCCTCCACATTTACCTGTCACCCCCTATGGGAAGATGCACTCTTCCCCAAATAAACCTCTAACCAATCACCACTTTACTTTTCCAAACTCAATCCCCCATTGGTTAAAAGGCCACTAAAATGTAGCAAAGTTGAGACAAACCTTTTTCCTGTGCAGGTCTCTGGAGCCTATTTGGAAACTCAAAAATCTATTAAAAAAATCACTCAACTTAATTCAAGTTAGTCAGACACTGAGTTTCAAGAGATATTAGCAGACTCCACACATACCAACACACTGATTCAATAACCACTACCAACCCTCAACAACTCAACCCAACTCGCACAACTATTGAAGAAACTTAACTTACAATTTACTAAAAAGTGACATTATCACTACAAAACAGTAATTGTACATTCAATCAACTTTAGCTTATCAGTTAAAGGTGAACAACTCTTCATAACTTAAATGAACACTAGCAGTTGTCACACACATACACACTATCACTTGAACTAACACAATTGACAATTTTCCTTGCAAATATCAAACTATCTTAATTCCACAAACAAACTTAAACTATCAACCTTTACTCACTAAATTTCTGCATGAACAATCTTTGTAATCTTATCTCACTTGCCACATTTATCAAGCAATTTATTATCACTTTGTGTATGTCAAATATATATATGTAAATTCACGTTATTGTTGAAATCTCTAATAACGTTGTTTTCAGTAATTTCTTGAAGTTGAATTGTCTATTTATTTTTGTTTGCTTTATTTGTTGTGGATAAATGTATTACGATCCCACACATTCCTGGCCTTCACAAAAAATCACCTTCTGATACATCTTCTTACTCAGCATAGATTCTGCAACAAAGCTATGTAGGGGTAACCTGCATCCACTTTTTTGATTGGTCAGGTGCTAAAGTCTTTGTTAATATATTTAAAATGGATGTGCAAATAATTGCACAGTCTTGAAACAATTATTATCTCACACAGAGATGATGCTTCCAAAAACATCCACCAAATTAACTTTAATGATAAAAATAAAATATCAAGACTACATTTCATATCTATTTTTTCTTCTGTTCTGGGTTATCAGTTATTAAAATATTCAATCTTACGTTTTTAAAAAAATTCTGTCTTTTATTTTATTTATCTATTTATTTTTCTTTTTAAGGAAAGTCATTCTCAGTATAAGTCAAATTGACTAGTGGGTTGGGGATGTAGGCACTGGTGGACTTGGAGTCTACCAACTTTTTATAATCAGATATACTTGGCTTAACATACATGTAATTTTTTTCATCTTTGATTTACTAGATTATCATCTTCTTAAAGCTTACTGGAAGCTGGTTTCTTTATGACATAATAGACTTGTTACATTTAGTTCAAATAAATTAAGGGAAGACTTTCATTTTAAAGCTTATTACACTAACATAACACAGTTGTTTCAATACAGGCAATTTATACAAATTTCATTAAGGATTAATATTCCACAACTTCATTGTAATTAATCTGACAAATTGAGTTTATCTGATTAAGCACTGAGTTTTTATATTGTACAGTCTGTGTTATCATCGGTGCTACCTTTCCACCTCAAAAAAATGTTTCCATCTGACAAAAACGGAAGATTATCAAATTCCAAACACACTTCCATTCAGAAAACTAGGCACAAGCTGATGGAGAAATAGAACCTCCTCTTGCACTTCACACTTGTTAAACTCTATTCCAGTTTCTTGCTTTCCAGTCAACGTTGATCTTTAATTTAAATGCAATGTCAATCGTTATCTTAATTCCTGTTCTTTTATTGTTTTCTCTACTTAATGTATTTCTTTTTCTCATATATGCTCTTGCATCTTAGGGAAATTATTACCTATTGTGTGTTAGTGGTTTTATTTCCTTGTCTGGGGTGAAATGATTAAAAAATTCTACATAGTCAACAGATGAAGAAAAGTTTGAATGACTTAACTTTCAGTTCCAGATATGCATTGCTCGTCAGAATCAGATAACTATATTTATAAATAGATTACCTTTCTTCATCTGTTGATTATTGTTGGGTGAGTTTTCTTCTTAAACATGTTAAATTCTGTTAATTTTATGTGATTTGTTATGAATTATCAATTTATTATATATATATATATATATATATATATATATATATATATATATAGAAAGAGAGAGAGAAAGGACATAGGAATCAAGACCTCAAGGTGATTATCAGTTTCACTCCTCAATGAAAACATCAGACCAAGCCTTCAACTATTAATGCTATATCTCTGATTTTGGCCATTCTTCCCTTACGAATATAGCAATAATTGAACTGTGAGATGGCTAGTCATGATATATTGCTGATTTCTATGGCCACAATAAAGAAAATTACTCACCCTTACATCTAATTTCCAATATCACCTCTGAAGTTGTTAGCTTTAGTCGCGTAGAAAGTGATCTCAAAAAATGTGACAGTAAACTCAACATCCTTAAGAAAAATGCATTTAGCTTACTTAATTACTTACATCACAAATATCTATTTTCCAACATAATCTTTGTTGACAATGATCTTGTAGGGTTCACATCAACTTGGAGACTTTCTTTACTGTTTTAATATCAGATGCTGATTTGGATTTGTGCTATTTTATTACCAAAGCACATTTCTTAAGATGAGGTTTTCTTTTTATAACTAGAAACATAAATTATATAATAATTATAAATTATAATAAACATGAATTACATAATAAAATAAACATAAATTACATAATAAAAAACCATAAATTACATAATAAAATATAATTTAACAGACATTCATAAATTATACAGATCTGCATTATTTAAAATTCATAGCTCATATTAAACTCAATTCATTATGATATTAATTGCTAAATGTTACAAGCGAACAAAATTTTTACAGGCATAGATTATTTTAATAAAAACTAGAAAGGAAAATTAGCCAATCAGAATATATTGCCAGATTTCTAAGTCATGTGAATATTTAAGGCAGAACAGAATCTTCACAAATGCACTAATTCAAAAATAAATCATTTAAAAAATGTATGAACCTCACAGCTGACAAGATGTTCTGCCTTGCAAGCAATACAGATTGCATCAATTAACGTACGATTTGAGGTAAATTACGATGCCTTTTCATACTGAACATTCCCTGGGGCAAATTTGCCTCAAGCTCAATTGATCATTTTCCCTGAGAATGTTTATTTTATTTTTGATTGTATTACCTTGTTTTAATCAATGTTATGTTGATCACCCTCCTTGCATTTAGTTAATTCATTTGCACATAATATCTGCATGTGTTTACAGTTTTTAGGAATCCTTAACTGAAGCCAATCTATTGAATTAATTAGAGGCCCATCACACTTAACCCAATGCACCACTATAGATTCTATAGCTTGAACAATATGCAGAGAAGACAGAAGATGACAAAAGAATCATGCTATGGATGCACTGATCCATCCATCCGTTCAACCAACCATATATATATATATATATATATATATATATACATATATATATATATATACCATATACTTCCATATATAAAGAAAATATGGTGTCATCTAATACAACATTTACAAAAAGCTAACTTTAAATCCTGTGGTATATCAGCTCTAGTAAAGTAGGCTAGGATGTTTGCACCATGAAACGCAGTAGCTTAACAATTGCCTTGGTATGGTAACTACCAATGTAAATATTTCTACTTGAAACAATACACATTATAATGCTGTACTACAGTTATAAATGTAATAAAACTACTTTTACTTGTTTTCGCTTTGAAAAGCAATATTCAAGAGACAATTATCGAACAATTTGCAAAAGTTCTGCTGAGCACAAGTAACAAGTAACATAAGCAAATCATTCTTCATTTGTAGGACTGTGGGTGCATCACATCACTTATTATTTCTCATAGCAGTGCAAAATAACAACAATTAGGATAATATACAATCTATATTTCTAATTAAAATTCATTATCATTGCAGTGTTAAACAACAACATTTAGTATAACATGCAAACTTTAATCAAAATGTAAGCAAAACATTTTAACACCAATTTTATTTTATACTCAGAGGAATCATTATGATAGGCCTAACTACTTTTGGCAGAATAGGATAGCCTACCATACATAGGCTAGCCTACATTTTCAGTTATTTTATACTAGAAATATCAGATAAAATCAGAAAAATTTACCTAAATTTTGAATCTTGTCTTATCTATAGGTTGGCATATATGTGGAAATATATGGTGTATACACACACACACACACACACACACACACACACATATATATATATATATATATATATTTGTGTATTTAGGCAGCAAATTCTCTTTTAGGCATGTCTGACTGAATAAATTACAGATATTATGCCTGCTAATTTTTAACAAAATCTGTTCATACTCATGAATAACCTTCGATGTATTAATGTTAAAGAATGAGAGAAATGTGCTTTTTTTTCACGTTATAATGAACGCTCAGCTTATTGTCAACCATTTTGCATTTAAAAGTATAATGAAAATCTAGGGTAATAGATAACAATGCACAGCTTTGTATAAATACTTATATTAATGAACAACATATAGTTTTGTATTACTGCACCCCTGAAAATGATCTTGGAAAAAGATCAAGAGTAGCTGGGAAATGAAAATAAAAGAAATTTAAACAGCTATAGCAGATTTCTCTCATCAATACATGGAAGGTTATTCGTGATGAACGGATTTTGTTAAAAATTAGCAGACATAATGTCTGTAATTATTCAATTCAAACATTGCTGCAAATCCCTGCTGTCCAACAATAGTGAACCATGGGCAAAGAAGCAAAACCATGACCTATTTGACGTAACAATAGGTAGCTACGATGGAGCAGAAATATGCGAATTAGTAGGCATACTCATCCTATCATACCTGACCAAAATCCTGGAGAGAAAGGACACGGGATTATACAGAGATGATGGTCTTATCTTAATAAGAGAATCCAATGACCCCAAATTAGACCAATTTAGGAAGAAAATAGTGAATGCCCTAAAAAATATTGGATTTAAAATAGAGATAAATGCAGGCACAATAACAGTAAACTTCCTTGACATCATCTTAACCTGAACAACAATACATACGAACCATACAAAAAAGACAATGACACCCCAACTTACATACACACATCCTCCAACAACCCACCTTCAGTCATCAAATACCCATATCAATCAGCCGCAGACTATCTGAGAACTCATCTAACATACACATTTTCAATGACAAAATAGCACCATATAATGAAGCAATAAAAGCAAGTGATTACACACAACAACTACAATATATACCTCCACAGCCAAAACACAAAGACAGAAAAAGAAATATTATCTGGTTTAATCCACCATACAACAAACCGTCAAAATAAACATAAGCAAGATATTCCTAAACTTAATAGAAAAGTGCTTCACTGAAACAAAACGATTAGCAAAAGTATTCAACAAAAATGACGTAAAAATCAGTTACAGCAGCACAAAAAGTATAACAGAAAAAATCAAAAGCCACAACAAAAAAATGACAACCTACAAAAATGAAACCAAGGATCCAAAATGCAACTGCAGAAATAGAGCAACATGTCCACTCCAGGGAAACTGCCAACTTACGAACACAATATATATATATAGGAATTACTTCAAAGATTAGATGTCTGACAGTCATATTACAATGAAACATTGGAACAATGATTCTCGTGCGATCACTAAATTTTGGATATGCATTTGGGGTAATAGCTAATGGCATGGAACTGGAAATCAAAGAACTAATTCCAGTTGAGTTTGTTATATTCACTTACATGCAAATACCCTAGAAAAAGGTATAAATCAACCTCTCCTCCTTCTGTGCCCAGCTATTGGTTAATTAGTAGGTCTTGTAAATCATCATTATCTCAGAAACAGAGAATTGGTGCATAAGTTTCCAAACAACCCTCTTCAGATTTTGAATTCAGAGTTGGCTCCACTAGACTTTTTGACAAGCAAAGCTAAAGAGCCCAATCTGATTTGTTATTTAACCCATAATTGGTGAAATTCACAGTCAAATTTTGCATTAGAATAAAATAAATTTAAATTTTTAGTTCCTGTATGAGAAAAATTTGACACTCACAGTACATATTAGAGGCAAAAGAGATAAAGTTAAACATTGAGTAACTTACCTAATGAAATAAAAGTGTGAAAAACAGGGACTGAAAAGAATGGTAAAAAGATAAACATTGTTAAGATCTGCAAAGAATAGGAAGTTCTTCAAAGCCATAATCACCTTATATCATAGCACATAGAAGCAGAAGCATCTAAGATTTTTTATCTACAGAATTAAAACTATTAGTGTATATAAGAACATATTCTGCTTTTTAAATCATTACAAAAAAGTTGACACAAAAAATAATTATAAAAAACTCCTATATTATTAACCTACTCATGAAATGTTTTTAGAACAATACAATGCTTTTTGGTCATTGGTTTAAGCTATGTCTTCAGTTTACAATAAATTATCTTATTACTCAGAAGTGGACATCAAGCTGAACAAAAATCATTTACCACAAATTAGGAAACTATGATGCAATCTTTTCCTCTTTTCTTCTTCTTATATATGCCATGTCCATTCAGAATGTAGGTGATCATAATTCTCCATAATTTTCTGTCTTTTGTAGCTCTTAATCAATCTTTTTGTTATCTCTTCTAAACCCTGTTCTGCCATTTATTTACTCAAACTCAGTAGGTAGGTTACGCATGGTTTTCCTTTGTACTTCTTTCCTTCAATCTGTCTTGTGGGTATCAAATTTTCCAAACCATCTTTCCTTATTATGTCCCCAAGAAATTTCATCTATCTCTTTCTGATATTATGTATAAGTGTACTTTTTGTTTAAAACTTAACTAATTTTCTCTAAAACTTTGTTGTTGCTCACATATTTGGTCCATGGTATTCTCAACATCCTTCTGTAGAACCAAATTTCTGTTACTTCAAGTTTCTTCTTCATCTATGAAAAGATTGTCCAGTATTCACTGCCATATAGGAAGTTGGACATTATGTAGCAGTTTAGTACTCTTTTCTTTGCTCCTAATGAAATTTTCCTGTTTCTTAATACTTTGCTTAGCTTTTGCAAGGCAGCTTTTGCTATCCAAATGTACCTTCAGATTTCATTGTTGCACTTTTACTTATGTAATTATTCAGTTGCTGTTTAGTTTTTCTGGAAATTTCTTGAAAACTTGACTTTTTTAGTTCTCAGTGTGTATATGTTTATTTACTAATTGTCCCTTCATACCTGTTTGCTTTTGGAAGCAAGAAAGTTTTTTTACATGGATACAGAAAATAGGTGTGAATTTATTTGTAGCATAACAAAACTTAATTATTTTAATTATTATATATCTAATTTACACAGATGTCAAATGGCAAGAAATACATCACTTGACAGTTTGATAAGCAGCACAAAATGTAAGTCACCTGGCTAGTTGGAGTGAGCTTCTTGAAATGATAGCACATGTATTTTCAAACTTACATTTTCTCTTTCTTCTTTTATGTCTAGCTAAGTTACAGACAAATGCATACCAAAACAACTCTCAAGTAAGACCATAATGTAATTTTCTATAACTCAAAGGCAATTAGGACTTTTAGGTCATTTAGGTCATTAGGACCTTTTCCTCCCAAGAAATTTATTCACTCATTTTCATACTAAATTCTTTTAGACACAAAAAACTCTAATAATTGAATTTATGGTATCATATACTGTTATTATCTAGTTTCTTACTTTCCTTTCAACTATCATCTTCAAAATTTAAATGCAATGTCAATCATCTTTTTCTGCATCTCTTATTGTTCTCTGTCAGTTTCTTTCACTCTGAGTAACTCCTTGTTTCATAGTGACTTTTATCATCTTAATAAATCAATTGCAAACTTTTATATAAAATTTGGTGACTAAAATGCTCATGTATTTTGTTTGTATATCAAAAACTATTTTAGCATATCTATTATGGTGGTAGGAAGGATATTTCTGTCTTCTATTGAGTTCTCTTTTCAAGCCACAGACACTTTCGAATTGCCACCTTCAGTTGCAAGGGGGGATATACAATAACTTCTATCTCTTTATTTCTCTCTCCATTTAATCCTAACGACTTACTACTTACCAGTCAAATAATATTGTCAACAGAATCTTCATTGTTATAGTAAAAAATAAAATAAATTAAGTGGCAAAATAATAATTCCATAGTCATCCACTCCTGCATGTGTGTATTTATAGATGTGTACACATCTGTAGAGGTATATACATCTCTAGAGGTGTAGACTTTCATTTACTGCAAAATGATTCAGGAATTTACAGTTTGGCAATTTAGAAACAAACTAACATTTTCTTTCTTTTTTTAATGATTGCTTATTATGTCCTAAGAAGAGAGAAAAAAATCAATCAATCATTTAATTGAGTCTTTCTTTGAATTAACTGAGAATCATGGCAGATCAAAAAGAGCTCAGCTCACACCCTGAAATGATTTTAGTGACGACAATTGTGTAATCGTTTTATTTCACAGAGACAGTCACTACTTAAAATGGCTGATAACTGGTTTCGTATAGAAACTCAGAACTCAATAGAAGGATCAGACTTTTAAGTGGTCAACCAATGGTTACAGGTGGGAAAAAGAATTAAAAATGTGTTTTTAAAGGAGATAGAGAAAATAAACTGCATTGAACATATTCAAGAAATCCGAATTAGTATCTTTGCAAGCCTTGTAGAGAAAGAGTTTTTTTTCTCACGCTGTCTTACAAAATCAAAAAAAAATAAAATTAAAAAGTGCTGCTGTGAATCAATAAAAAAGTAATTGAACAAAGTCTTAAAGCTCACAAATAATAATAATAATAATAATAATAATAATAATAATAACAATTTATAATAATCAATTTATACAGAAAACAATAAATTCCTAAAGGGACTTGACATCATTGTGAAAGAAAGAATTAAAATTATGCAACCAACAAATGCAACTAAAATTATATATAAAAATAGAAAAATATTAAGACAGGAGGAGATTAAACAATTTCAAAGAAAATCACCTGGGAAAAAGAACCCTTACCTGGTCAATATGTACAAAGAAGTAGTGATGCAAATGTAGATAAATGCAAGACCCATCAGTGGCTGAAGAATATCAGTCTAAAAGTAGAGATGCATTTATAAAAGCATTTATAAATGTTGCACAAGAATAAAACCTATTTAATAGAAATTATCAGCATTCATAATAAAGAATGTTGCAGATCCAATATGTCGATTATATGAACAACATATTGAGACTACTGACCATTTACTACCAGGTTGTCCAATTTTGGCACAGAAAGAATACAAAGATAATGATTTCCTTAATTTGAGCAAAATCTTTGAATGATACAAATTTTTTGTATTTTAAAATCAATTAAATTTTTGTCTATTATCTCTTGAAAAGTGTCATGAATAAATTGAATAAAAAATTGAGGCTTAAACAAATTTTTATATTTTGAATAAAAGTATGTATCATTTTGAATAACGTTGCTATCAAATCTTGAATACAAGTTTGTTTTTCGGAAATACTTTCATCATTTCTACTGCATATTGACTGAGTTGAATGATTTTGAAGAGAACAAGACTATCGTTTTGGCATTTCAATCTGTAATCTACAAACATTTATTGCAAGCAGTAACAGACATCATAGATAAATATATTGGGAGAAAATATCTGCTGAGAAACTGGTGAACTTTGTGAGCTGTGATATTGAATTGGCCTCAATAAAAATGGGTAAGGATGGAAGCACAAGGCAGTGTTTCAGTGATTAGAGATATTTTGTCAATAATTTCTCTCTCTCTTTCTCTCTCTCTCCCTCTCCCTCTCTCTCGTCACTCCGCCATGAATTCCCTTCATTTTGATTGGACAATGAATGATGGATGATTTCCAAATGCATATTTATGGACTCTTCCAGTTATGGAAAGCACAGTTGTGTAATAATGGAAATATGATCATTCTCCAAGAAGGATTTATTATGCACTGAAAGGAAAAGAAGGTTTTGGACAACTGAGTCTATGATTTGGATGAGGGAAAATTTTATTTTCAAAGTGTTATGATAAAGTCAACTGACAGAGTCATCAAATATACAAACACATGAATACTTGTGTGTGTGTGTGTGTGTGTGTGAGAGAGTGTATGAATAAAGTTGAGCATGGATGTGATGGAATTGTAAATATGAATTATAAATATATAAGGCAATCTGGAAAATTTATACTTATATTTATGTTTCATTAATCAACCGGCTTCATCAGAAAAAAGAATTTTATTTTATAAAAACAAAATCTACATAAGTGAGACATAAAGTTATTTGCATTAAACAGGTAACTGCATGATTTTTACTTGAACTGTATCATTATAAAAATTATATTATATTATCTGAATGTTATAAAGGGAATCATGTTTTGTGTAAATTCTTCTTCTGAAGATGCCATTTACTTTGTGAAAACCTTCAAAATTTTTATATATATATATATATATATATATATATATATATATATATATATATATAAAGAAAAAAAAGACCACTTTAAGGCTCCATTGTAATAGTTTATTTCACCAGAGACCTTTTAAACTACCCTGGATCATCAGACATCACTTCCAAAAGGTGAAACAAAAAATGAAATGAAAATTTACACTTTTGATGAGAAGTATTAAGTTTATGTAATTTAACAGAGAGGGTAGCAAGGAGTGGTGTGAGAGACATGGCCGAGTTTAGAGAGGGTTTATTTTAATATTTCTCTTTATCATACTTAGTATTGAGGGAGGAGAGACCAGACATTGACCTATTTAATTGGTTAACTTAATGGAAATGATATGTTGAAAGGGAAGGAGAGAAGAGAGAAAAAAAAAAAAGAAAGAAGGGGGAAATAAAGAGAAAGGAGATGTATTTAGGGTTTACAGAGGAAGAAGAGGGGTAGTATAGTTTTAGCAATTTAGGTAAAGAAAAACAGATTTTAACGTTTAATTGTAATTTAAATGTTTAAAAGTGGCGTCTGATGATCCACGGTACTTTAAAAGGTCTCTGGTGAAATAAACTATTTCAATGGAGCCTTAAAGTGGTTTGTTTTTTTAAATTATTAGCTCTGAATTTACATTGAGCTCTCAGGATTTCATCCTCCTTGGGACTACCCATACGGATTACCAAGATTTTCATAACTATATATATATATATATATATATATATATATCATATATGGAGTGTTGCCGTTAATAAAATAGTGCTTGATGTAAAATAACAGACCTATAATTTACATATTAATAATAAATATGCATTTTTTTCCTCAACGCTTTCATGCACAATGCAATTTTCAGGTGCTGACTTAAAACTGACGGTTACATAATTTAAATTATGATATATATATATGTATATATACTAGACTATACTGGGGATTACAGGGATTGTATAAAAAAATTTATATATTTAAAATAAACGTAAATAAAGTGTAAATACACACATACACACAACTTACATATTTCAAGCTACAAAAGTAGAATATAAGTTAAATATAAATATACACATCTAAGTAATTATATATTTAATACAAAGGTATACAAAAATATCATAGCACACCTACATATGTAAATTATGTGAATATATATATATATATATATATATATATATAGAGAGAGAGAGAGAGAGAGAGATAGAGAGATAGATATATATGGTTACATGTGAATAAACACATTTACAATAAATATTTGATTGTTTGTATATCTAAATACCAACATTTTTCTTCTTTGTTGGTTCATGTGTATGCCTGTGGAGTAATCCGTATAGGCAGAGTGGAGTAATAAATCGCAGTTCAGATTGAGGAGTCGAAGAGCTAAGTTTGAATTCCAGTTGAGTTCATTATATTCATTTACATGCAAATATCCTTTGGAAAAGTATGACTCCATCCCTTCTTCTCTCCAGCTATGGGTAAATAGCAAAAGAGATAGTCATGGGTGGCATTTGATCTAGGAAAAAAACAAGTCTGAATTCAAAGCAGGTAGCTTTGGGGGAGGGACTTAGTGGTAAACTTTGTGCACCAGTTCACTGTTTATTCAGCTGTTCCAAAAAGTGTGGTTGGTTTTGCATAAGCCTTCTCCACTATAATCAACTCCTAGGTGCAAGTAATCTGGCTTTTCAGACCTAACAACTGAATTGTAGTACCCTCATACGTCAAAAACGATGGGAGAGTCCAGTAAATTTATATATATATTTACAAGGCATGACAGTCTGTGCAAGAGCATCATGCAAGGCATAGTTGAAGATAGATTTAGGAGAGGACACCAACATAAAAACTGGATAATGTCAAACAATGGACAGGCATGACTATACCAGAATTGCTGATGGCTGCCGTTGATAGACCGTTATAGAGGAGATTTAGTGTAGCTTCTGCATTCGGATCCCCACCACAATTACAAAAGTCAAGGGATGATGATGATTATGATATATATATGTATATATATATATATATATATATATGTGTGTGTGTTTGTTTGTGTGTTTGTTTGTGTGTGTGTACACTAGTTGATATACCCAGTAATTTTTGTAAAGTGGATGTTATCCCCAGTTCCTGTTCTCATATACTTTCTTTGGTTATCTGAAAGTAACAATTCAGTAAGTATCTGTGAAAAGGGATTTTGTGCATTCACAGAGAATACCCAACTGCTGCCCCTTGGATTTTGGGAAAAAATAAGTTATAAATGTCCAAATCAAAAAGTGACTTAAGCAATAATAGGTAAATGAGTTATCCAAAAGTAACAATTTAAAGTAAGTATCCCTGAAAATGGCTTTTGTGCATTCACAGAGAATATAGCCCTTAAGAGACCTAGTATTAAAATGAACTTACAATAGATGTACAAATAGACTAGCAAATAATTCACAGTAGACTAGCAAATAAATTTATACATAGATTTACAAACAGAATAACATATAGATTAACAAAAGATTTACAGCTCTGACAAATCATAGTTAAATCATGAATACCTGATGATTTGGTGTTTCTTATCAAGTTTGCAGAGCCTCTTGATAAACAATATTTTTGGTCTTTCCATGTGGGAGTATAAATAAACAAATGATTGGGATTG
Organism: Acanthosepion pharaonis; assembly: GCA_903632075.3. Taxonomy (NCBI): domain Eukaryota; kingdom Metazoa; phylum Mollusca; class Cephalopoda; order Sepiida; family Sepiidae; genus Acanthosepion; species Acanthosepion pharaonis. The sequence goes on along the minus strand of CAHIKZ030005473.1, from coordinate 184,583 downwards.
CCAAATCTTGAACATTCCATATAAAGTTGGCCATAGAAAACTGGTTCTGTAAAACTAAGGCCTACCACATCCAAGGACTGCTCCTGAACTTTATTAATACTGATTGCAAAACTCAGTTTCACTAGAAATTGCAGCTACTTGAACTAGAAAGGCATATCTCAGGGAATAATTGGAATTTTAAAAATAAATACAGCTTCACCACTTGCTTTGCCAATCAGAATTGTTACCTCCAAGACTGTTGGCTTCATCTTCTTAATTGCAAATTGTGTGCAATTGCAAAACTTTGGTGGCTCCAAGTTTCTTAGCAGCATCACTGGTGCTTCAATCTTGAGGTGCAAATTGTGAGGTAGGTGGCCTGCTGGTGTTAGGCTATTGAAAAATTCAACTGGATAAGTTACAGCTTCATCAGCATTTAGTATAGTATCAATGCAATTGTTGCTGCAACGCTCACCTGGCAACTGATCCAGATGTTTAATGTACAAATCATCAACTGACACATTCTTTGGAGCTAAAATGGCACAGTTTCTCAGCCAGTTGTGGTCTGTAAAGTGATTCCCCAGATTAGGATACACTCTAAACACTAGTTCCTTTAAATCTTATACCATATGTCCAAAAGACAAACTGCCACCAACCAACGTGCCATTACCGAGATCCTATAGTTGCTTAGAAAGAGGACCAGTTTCCTCATCACCACTGAGATGCATTCCCATGTTGGTCATGAATCACACTGCTCCACAGGTGGGAAGATTTTATACTGGCATTTATCTCATGTTCTGATCCCTTTTGGAATCACTGGAAGGGTTTGTCTATAGTCTCCCACAAGCAAGATTGTTGCACCTTCTATGAGCCATATACTGTGTCTAAGATTGTGAAGATCCTCAAAGGAACCCTTATGGCACATTGTTGCCTCATCCCAGATGATCAATTTACAATCACTGAGGAATTTGCCTTTTATAGAACCATGATTGATGTTGCAGGCCACCTTCTCTTTCTTGGACAGTTCCAAAGAGAGTTTGAAGCACAAATGAGTTTTGCTGACACCACTTAGCAATGTTGCAACTATTCCACTTGATGCCCACTGCTAGAGCAATATATTTCATTTGACACAGTTTAGCCAGAAGTAGATTGATGATAAATGTCTTGCCATTTCCACCCGGGACATCGAGGAAAGAATAAATCTCTTCTTTCACCTTCAATGCTTAAAATAATTGTGTTATAAATACCCATCAGTTTGTATTCATTATCAGCTATATACACCTTCATTTCCCCAGTGTCAAAGCTGATCTCCTGCATGTACTCATTTGCAAGATTGTTTGCTGCCTGCCCAGGCTGGGGTAGGCCAAATGTGGCAATTCCTTGGCCTCCCATAGCTTGTACTCTGGTATCTAGATCAACTAATGCCTCAGCGTAAATGACATCATTGAATATGACAATTTCTGCTGAGGTTTGCCTTTGAATCCTTCATAGGATGTCTCCTGCCATGCAGGTTTTGTAGGTTTCACAAAGCTTAAGAGGTTCACCCAAGCCACATGTCATCAACATGATGGGAAATAGCTGGTGCAGTTGACTTGGTGCTCTGAGGACTTCTACATCCTCCAGTGTCTGGTCCCAGTGGGCATCATCCTTCAGTAAGTCCATGTTTGTCACAGGCTTGACTGTAGGTTATACAGACTTCTCCATTATATCTTTGTGAGTCTGTGAATGACGTGGGACCTCTGACAGTGTGCAGCAGCAGATGCAGAAAGAAGCAGTCCTGCTGATTGGAGTGCATAGTGTACACTTGCCTGATGGTCCCACTTCTGAAGACAGTACTTTCTTCCCAGTCCTTAAATTGTGCTCCTTGCTTGTGTCTGCTCCATCTATTGTGTGCCCAGGTGTGGTAGACGGCAATCTCAACATACAGCAGTGTTCAGGCAAACAGGTCACTTTGGCATAATTAGAAGAAAGCTGTCAAAAAGGTTTCTGGTATATTCTCAATTATGTTTCGAGCAGTATCTTCTGTGCAATATACATGTTAGTCATTTTCAAGATGAACAGATAGAGTTATCACTGTTGGATGCCGCTTGTGGATTTTGAAGCCCAGAATGCACCACATTGCCTCATTTGAGGAAATATATCTGCCCACCTGATAAATTATATATTTTTAGGACTACACATGAGCATGGCTGAGGGGTGCTGGGAATTTTAGAATTTTTTTTTTTATCAGCCAAATTCATTTAGAGTCTTTTTCTTTTACTTTCCATCCCTTTTGTAGGTAGGTATTCCACACTGTTCTTTCCTGGCACATTTTCTAATATGACAGTGTGGAATACCAACTTACAAAAGTGATAGCAAGAAAAAGAAAAAGTCTCTAAGTGAATTCAGCTGATAAAAAAAAAATTCTATATATTATACATATATATATAGTTTTACATATTGAATGGAGTAAAAGGCTTAAAAAGCAATTCTTTATTAAATTTTTATTTCAGTTTTGCTTTTCCTCACAATTTAAATTTATATCATTTAATTAAACTGACATAACTAAAAGTAAAACAATGGGGAAGAGTGCATGCCTCATCTCAATTAAGGACATTTGGATTCTTAAGAAGGATGTCCACTTCCACAGTTAGATTTCATTTTTTATACAGAAGGTACATACCATGAAAGTGTCCTTCAAACAAGTTGTTATTCCACAGACAACAACAACCACAACCACAATATACCTTTTTAAGGGTAGGTTGAAATATGAGCTTAGGTAAAGCTTTTATTACAAATACCTTTCATCAATATTGGTTCATGGGTTTATATATATATATATATATATATATATATATATAATGAGAGTCTTCTTACATTCCTTTACTTTGATATTACATATTACAACATGCATATATTTCTATGTATAAAAAAAAATATATGCATATCAACATATATAAATACATTCATGACTACTGACATTTATATTTGATATAAACTTATACATACATAGTTATATATATATATATATATATATATATATATATATATATATATATATATATATATATATATATATATATATAAAAATATATATATGCATATAATGAGAGAGAGTTCTTATATAATATACATATATTTTTTATATCAAAATATATGAACGTACATATGAATATATCAAAATATATGTACATTATAGATATAATTTCACATATGTTATATAAAAAAATGCATATATATATTGCTAGTGATATTTTTCTATATATGGAATAAGATAGTTAAATAGGTAAGTCTATTTTAGTCTTTGTATCGTTTGAACCTGAAAGTAATTTCTTAAAATTACTTATGAAAGTCTTGCCAAAAATATGAAGCATTTAAAAAGAAAAATGAAACAGTATATTTTCCCAATAAACTTTTCCCTTAAATATTGGTTGGAGAAATCATCGTCTATGCAAACATAATACACAAGAAATGCATCTAAATGTAACCAATAATTGCTTCAAGTCTAATGGAGAAATTTATTGGAACTTGCTAAACAACTTTTGCTTTAATTTACTGTGTCATCCTTTTCTTTCTGTCTATAAGAGACAGCCAGTAATAGGTGAATCTGATAGAGTTTACAGTAACTGCAGATAGTAGGCATATCTCACAAGCTTTTTTTTTATGTCAAGACACTGATAAATATGGTCAAAATGCTGAAAAAGTATTTATTTTATGTGGCAAATATTGATTGTATTGTTCAACATGTCCTTCCTTGTATAAGAAATTGAATTTATTGGTAGATATTAATCACAAGAGGATAGCATTACATAGTGAAAAATTCAGATAAAAATTCAGTTAATATGTCAGACGTGTTGATTCAGTTTTATATAAATAAAAACTGACATATCGTGCAAAATAAATATCTATCTGCAGATATACAGAAATTTATGCATATATATATATATATATATATTATCATCCACAGACAGACTGTTTCACTGTATCACAGCTCATCAGTGTGGCTAGACATCCAGTTGCCTCTAGCTAGGATTGAAACCTGGCTGAATTGGCATCAGGTGAAGATTTTACATGTAAGCCATTGATGCATTTTTGGATAAACACACAATGACTGAGAGAACTTGATTTGCTTTACTGCAGAGTTTTGCATTATTAGCCATAATAGTCACTGTTTACAAACTCACACTTCCTCCCAGAGAGCTCAATATATATATATATATATATATATATATATATATATATATATATATATATTATTCAATATATTTTGACAACGATTGAAAAGAATAGACATTTTGTGTCTAATAAATTTATTGTTCATTATTTTCTAATATGTGTATAAATTTTGTGTTATCCAAATATAACTGTTGGAGATGTAAAGAAATAACCCAAATTTGTATCAGGTCTAAATCTGTTGACTCACATGAGCCATCATCTGCATTGTAAGCAAATAAAGAAAAGAAAATCAAATGCCTTTTAAGCACTAAATTGTTTTAAAGGTGTTTTTTCACATTTTTACATTTCCCTATATCTACAAGAGCCACAGTTGTGAAATTTTTTTCATATATTTAAAAAAATGATCAATAAATTGAACAGACATAATATCTTTTCTTTTTATAAAACACACATACACATTTTATATATATATATATATATATATATATATATTATTTATAAAAAAATTATAGCATAAGTATGTTATAAAATCACTAAAAAATAGCCATTTTGTTTCAACACACTCGGTGTCTTATCAAGTGATGATGTTGAAGATAAAAAAAACAAAAAAAAAATAAAAAAAACAAAAAAACAATTGTTGGTTATTGGAATTCATTCCGTATATACCAATTATATACTTGTATATATATATATATATATATATATATATATAATTATTTATTTAAAAATATGATTCCATATTAAATAAATAATTATATTTATGCTCTACTTTTGTATCGAAAGCACTATTTTTTAAAAATAATAACAAAATACTAAGGAATTTTGGATTATTTACCTAACCAGTTCTTTCCTATTTTCTATAAATTTTCACACACACACACACACACACACACACACACACACACACACACACACACACACATATATATATATATATATATATATATATATATATATATATATATATATATATTCATATTTGCCTTAATCTTTTCATATATATCTATCATACACAAAAGTATTAAACACTTGAACAATGTAAGATTTTTATATAATGATGGATTTACAAAACCTAAATAATGAATGAAGAATCACAAATGTTTAAGATATTCTATATATAAGTATAAATAAGGAATTTTTTGTCCAGTTGACAGATGGGAAACCTTAATAGTAACACATTTCATTCTGAGAAAGAACTTCTTCAGGCTAATAATGTTTTTATTGATGGAATCAATCTTACCAATAAAATGTGTGGAAAATCTTGGAGAGAAGAAATACAAGAAAATCACTGAAGTTAGGCAACGTTGAGCCTGGTTTCTACTCAGATGGGTAACCACTGGAGAGTAGAAGGTGATGTAAACTACCTGACAGGCCATGGATATAATCTTGCTATGTTTCATAACAGAAGACTTCAATATGTGAAGGTGCTTCTGAGCTGACAGGTCACAAGACTTATCCAGAGTTGAGTGAAAGAGTTGAAGAATGTTAATCACATCCAATCTAAAATCAAATGAAAGTGCACTGAAAATTTCTGGGTTCAACCAAAATCCCAATAATCTAACCTAATGACTAAACATCAGCTTTTTTTTTTTAAACATTTCTTGGTCAAGTTATCACTCCCTTATCCACATTTAGAAAAAAGAAACATGACATGAATAGCTGAGTCTGGGCACAATTTTCTGTTGTCATATGAAAATAATTATCCACCTGTAAAGTTTCTTTTCTTGCCCAGCAATTTAAAAGCATTTTGGAATGTAAAAGACTTATTTTTTAGAGTTTTAATCTGCATTTCTCTTTAGCCGCTTCTGTCAACTGCTTCAATTTCAAATGAAAGCAAAAAATTCATAAGAGCAATTTTTATGAATCTTGCAGTAACAAAAGGAACAGATTAAAAATAAAAGGGAAATTTGACAAGATAATGAATAGGGGGGTGTTGTGGTGGGATGAAAACAAAAGGGTATGGAAAATAAGGACCAAATCAATGTAAGGTTTTGTTTTTTTTTGTTTTTTAATTTTCAGTAAAAACTAATTGTTTTAGTTATTGATTGGACATGCTTTGTGGTGGAATATGAGATTTATTGTGAAGGAGAGAAATTGATGTAAATTGGGAAAGAAATAAAGAAAATACAGAAAGCGGAAATGAAGAGAAAGATAAAATGGAAGGAAGAAGTGATGGAAAAAAGGAAACTATAAAAGACTAAAAAGAAAGAGAAGTTTAAAAGAGATAGATAGATAGATAGATAGATAGATAGATAGATAGATAGATAGATAGATATGAACAGGCTAAGAATAGAGATATAAATAAGGACAGAATGAGATAGATAATAAAGAGCTTGCTAGATAGATAGACAGAATTGAAGAGAGTGAAATAATTAGATAGATAATGGTCCAATAGGAAAATAAAAAAAAGGAAAAAGAAGGAAGAAATATTGGCAGACTTGAAAAAGAGATTAAGAGAGAGGAATGGTAGAATCTCAGAAATAAAAAAGAAAGAAATCCAAAGAAACAATCAGTTTTCATAAATGTAGAACAATATTGAAAAATGAAAAAAAAAAAAAATGGATGTCCATAAGAGAAAGAAAGTAAAATGAAGAATAAAAACTGATTTTTAAAAACATGAAAGAATCAAAAATGCCGAGGGGACAGTAGAGAAAAAAGTGTCAAGGTTTAGATTGTCAACAATAGAATGTGAATGTCATAAGAATTAAGATAAAACTTTAAAAAATGAATGGACATTTGCACACAAGACATGAAAAACAAAATGTAAAAAATAAAAAATTTTGTAACATCCAAAAAATAAAACAAATAATAAGTAGTTATAAGAATTCTAAGAAAAACTATAAATGCCCATTTTGGTGTCAGGTATCCTGTTCATTCGAAAGTGCCCTGCAATTTCCTGATATAGGTTACTTGTTTTGGAACATGGTCTGCAGGGTACTTGATAAAATCTACAGCAAATCTATAGTTGCTGAGGACTATAATTTTTATTTCAGTTTAAATAATAATAATAATAATAATAATATATATATATATATATATATATATATATATATATATATATATATATATATATACATGCAGACAGACATATAAGAATACTACAGTTTTATAGGCTGTTGTTTTTCCATTTTTTTTATGTGTAGATTTTTTTTTATGTTAGAGTTGTTGAACTGAAACTTGGACTGTTCTTATCATAGTTGTTAGTTCTTGCTATATTTGGAATGGTGGTTGAAGAGAAAATGAAACACTGAATTCATTGCTTGCTTATTTCCAGTCAACTGACTACACTGACTGCCTGGTAAAGTAAGACAGGATCCAAGGAAAATTAAGAGTTCTTATACGTCTGCTTTTGGCTAGATGAGTTATTTCTTCTTAAAATCTTTATATATTTTCATATTTCAAGCTTTGTGAATTAAACTGGGTAGGCAGAACACTGTGGGAGGCATCAGTGGTTGTGCTAGAACAATGTCACAAGTCATTGTGACTGAGAGTTTGAGTGCATGGGCTTTGCTCAGATTAGGGACCTCTATGGGTGTTGAACAAGCAGACTAGGGACTCTATGGGTGTTGAACAAATATATACAGGTAGTAATCCATTGGTATAATCCAGGTGAGTCCTAATAACGTATCATAGAATTTGAAATATATTAAAACTGACTCCCAAAAGAGCGCTCAATGTTTATTTTCATTAAACAGAGTTAATTTTCTTTACAATTGGAATTATCTTTAATTAATGACCATTTTCACCTATGAATTTTAATTTTAAAATTCACAGGATTTTTGCTCTTATATACATATGTACAGATCAAGGTGTAACATGGATGAAGTGTATAAGTAATGAGGAAGGTTTAAGGAAAATGGTAACAAAAAAGACAATTATATTCAGAATCAGGAAAAGAAAGTTGAAATTTCTGAGAGGCATAATGAGGAAAGATTGCTTGGAGTATTTGACACTCACAGGACATTTGTGACATATTGTCCTCATCTTTGTCGCCATATTTATTACAACATTTCACATCGCACAGTGGATAAAGGTGTGTGAGTTCAATACCCCGGTGAAGGCAGTGGAGAACTTGGAGAGGGGGAATTAACAGGAGATAACTGATAACTGACATCCATTAAACATGGCACGTGGAACTAGAACAGTCTACCCCGGTGAGTGAAATAAAGGGTTCAGTTCAACATTCCAACCACCTGAAAAAGGCCAGAGCGTACAATACCCAAAACGTTATAATAAATATGGTGACAAAGATGAGGACAATAGTCCAAATAATGTAAATAGTGTACATAATACCTCATCTCAGAAATATAGACAGATACTAAGATATTTCAAGACAGAAATTTATATGAATAGTTTTATTCTAGAAATGTACTGTGAATCAGGTAGAAAAAAGTTTTTCAGTTATCAGAAAGTCATTTCTAAATAGGGCTAACCTATTAGCCCTATTCGGATGGAGATTTTAGCACTCAATAATTAGATCCCTGCCATCCAAATTTTCATAGAACACCCAAATTAGAAAGGCAGGCACCATCACAAAATGTTCTGAAACTCTCACACATTTACTTTCAGATTTCTCCCAGAAACAGAGATTATCAGTTACTAGCCCATGAATCCACTCACTGGTATTGCCACCTTGTATCATGTGAAAACCTGTGGTCTCTTTCTCAAAACTACTATTTTTGATCATTTAAGATTTCATACAGTCTCCATTGTTACTCAGCCCCTTGCATAGTGACTGAACAAGATGGAATTATTTCAAATTTGTTTCATGATTGTCAGAGACATTTAAGAGATACTGATTAAATTGCTTCTAGCCATTATTGCTTATTTGTCTTTATAAAACTCTCTTCCTCTTCATCTCCACCTATCCCCACACACACACTATATATATATATATATATATATATATATATATATATATATATATTTTATGGTTGATTTCACAGATAAGTATATATTATTGCCATGTGCAGGCAGAAGAAACACTAAATAGACATTCTGTATCTACAACAAAAGAAAAAGTATTATGCAAGAAAAGAAAGCTTTCAATAAAACATGAAAAAACAAGGAAAATAATAATATAAATTGGCAACAGAATAAATAGATAAAAGAAAATTAAATAATAAAGGAAATTATCGTAAATAATCACAAAGCTCAAAAAAAAAAATTTAATTATGTGAACGAACAGATGCAAAGCCTGTTTGTAAGCTAATTTCGGCAGATGTATCTTTCGAGAGTCAGTCAGTTATGTGCCATGCGTGATACATGTTTAGGCGATCGTGTATCTTTCAATACATGACTGATGAGGCAGATTTTTTCCCACAGTAGGTTGCAATTTCTTTCTGCAGTAGACTAATTGCCATCCAAGACTATAGAACCCGGTCTATCCTGCTATTTACCCATAGCTGTGGGGGAGAAGAAGGGGATTCATACCTTTCCCAAGGGTATTAGCATGTAAGTGAATGTAATGGATTTGACTAGAATTCGAACTCGGCTCTCTGATTCCGCAATCCGAACCACTATCCATTACTCCACTTTTCAGAGTAAACAGACTTATCTGTAATATTTAGAGAAACAGATATGTATCTGATACAGGAAAATGTCATGCATTTTAGTAAATGTAATTACTCACAGTTGACAGGAAGGAAAGGAAGTATGAGCTGACATGTAGTCACAGTAGTAGGTGAGTCTTTCGGACTCTAGCCACTTCAATCCCACTTTGGAAAATAGAGTCATCTAGTATACATTTGTGAACACAAGCTGGCATTTTGAAATTAATGGATGACATCAAGTATTTATTTATTTTCACAAGAGATCAGCTTAAAGATTTTTTTATCAATCCAACAGTGAACCACTGGAAAATCACTTTCTCATGGTTTATTCCTAAGAATTTAAAAACTTATTTCAGATTTTATTTATTTATTTACTGGCGTGTGCTGCTTTATTTTCAGGGTGCAATATATAAATTGTCTAAATTATGGCAAAATGAAAATAATACTGACATTTTGTTTTAACTAAAATTACACAAAAATATCTTGAAATACTAAAGAGAAATTTTCTTCAATAAAATCAACATTAAATCCACCAATGAACTACTCCTTGTCTAAGTTAGTGAATGCAGCCATAATCCTTGCCTTTAGTTAATCTTGGGTTTTACAAGGGGTTTTGTTAGTTTCTCACTCAACTGCACCCCACACATAATAGTCAAGGGGGTTGACACCCAAACATTCTGAAATATACATGTATTTATGCATTTATATATCTATATGCATATGAGATAATGCTATATAAATGTTTATATATTTTGAAAATTTTTAGATCAAAGGAGAACAAAAGACACTCACCGTGTTACTGGCCTTAGGAACCTGCTGATTTTTTTTTTTTTAATGGACTGTGATTGGGCATTTCAAAGGTGAACCGCCCCCCACCACACCTTTGAAAGGGAAGGGAGAACTGGGACTGGACTTTAGCAGCAGTTGGAAATGAGACCGCTTAGAGACAGGAGGTTGTTTCTCTCTCCCTGCTGAAAAGTGAAGGATGCATGGGTAACAAAGTTGCTGAGGGCAAGTTTCCCCTTCAGAGAAAGTTTTAAGAAGTTCTCTCGAAAAAGCCCAAGAAAAGAAAGTTTGAAAAGAAGTCCATAAGTGGAGATTGGAGCTAAAGCTGTTTGACAAGAAGAAGAATGAGCAAACACATGCATTTTCAAAAAGTGTTTAAGTAAATTTTCACCTTCTAGCGTCCGTAAAAAGAAAGGCATAATATCCAGGTGGACGGGAGGAAAATAAGTGAAGAAAGAAGGGAGTTTGGTCACAAAGAAGAGAACTTTGTCTACACAAGAGAGAAAAGAAAAAAGATAAAATCTTTTGAACCCTGAAATTTTTTTGTATATCTTCATCTTGCTTATAATATGAAAGGAACTTACTTAAAATAAATAGATACAACTTGTCTATATTATTTAATGAAACATGCATCAATGAAAAATTGCTACCTAAATATACACAATATATATATATATATATATATTAATTCAATAACCAGTTAGGCAATGACTGGCCACAATGTAAAGTTTCATGTGTTTGCACACAATCTTCAGGTAGCCAGTAACTTGCAGTAATAATATGAATAACTTATATACCACTGGACGAGTACAAATTGAAAAGCAAACCAAACACACAGTGGGGAGGGTAGATCATCCAGCTAGAATCTAAAATGGCAAAAAAAAAATCAACCTGGAACATCTTGCCAGTAAAGCAATAACAAAATAAACTGGTGTCATGGTAGAGTTGCTGATAACGCGTTCATTCCACATAACATGCTATCTGTCAGATCATGCTCTAATTTGGAGTAAAGCTACACTACATCTGCAAAAGCGAAGGATTATAAAATCTACAGTACCCAATCTACAGTACTACGTACTGCCTCTTAAATCGACTAAAGTGAAAATTGAGCTTTCTAACAGACTTGATGCTGCACTTGATTCTGTAAACATTACCAATGATATCGAATCATCTTGGAAGGCTCTACAGGATCCAACATATTCTACATCCTTGGAGGTTTTCAGCCTACCACATCGTAAACATCAAGACTGGTTTGATGACAATAATGCAGAAGTTCAGCAGCTTATAGATCAATTGCACTCTTCTCATAAAGCATGAACTGAGGACAAAAACTTGTCTGATAAGAAGATCGCTTACAAGAAGTGCAAAAGTCAGATTCAACAAGCTCTCAGAGCCATGAAAGAGTGTTGGTGGTCTGAAAAGGCCACTGAACTCCAAGAAGCTTCAGATAGAAAGGATCTAAAGGCTTTCTATGCTGGCCTCAAGAGCATTTTCAGTCCTCAGAAAAATGGTGTTGCTCCAATCTCCACAGCAGATGGTGAAACTCTCTTGATGGATAAGTCAGACATTTTAGATGGCTGGAAAGAGCATTTTCAAACTGTGTCTTTGGTTACTGATGAGGAAGCCATCACATCAATTGAGCTGAAATTCCAGAGTTGTCTTTTGAACCTACCTATCAAGAGGTAATTGACTCCATCAAGCAAATCTCATTTGGAAAATCACCTACTCCTAAGGATCCTATTCCATCCAAAGTGTATAAGCATGGTGGCCAAAAGTTGGTAAAAAAGTTACATCTCCTTTTCGTGGAGATATGGAAGGCAGACTGTGTCCCACAGGATTATAAAGACGCCTCTATCAAACACCTCTACAAAAACAGGGGTTCCAGGTATTTCTGTAATAATCATTGGGGGATATCACTACTTTCAGTTGCAGGCAAAATCCTAGCGAGACTGATTCTAAACAGAAACATTATACACCTTGTTGATGACATCTATCCTGAATCGCAGTGTGGTTTTCAGTTGGGTTGTGGCACCACTGACATGATATCTTCTCTTTGTCAAGTTGCAGAGAAGGTTTGCGAAAAAAACCAGGAGTTGTACATGGTGTTTGTGAACTTGACAAAGGCATCTGACACTGTGAATTGAGAGGCTCTTTGGCAAGTCTTGAGGAAACTTGGCATCCCTGAAAACATGCTAAAGGTCATCATCTCCTTTTATGAAGGAATGAAAGCTAATATCGTGTCTGATGGTATGATGTCAGAATCCTTTGATGTCACAAATGGCACCAAGCAAGGTTGTGCCATGGCCCCTGTCCTTTTTGCCTTTTTCTTCTTGGTGATGCTGAAAGTTTCAGTTTTGAACAACTGGTGATCTCTTCAATCATCAGAGCTTCAAAGCCAAGACCCACCTTTGTATGCAAATTATTCGTGATTTGTTGTTTGGTGATGATGCTGCTCTTGTAGTGACATCCTTTGAGGAGGCCCAATATCTAATAAATCGTTTCTCTGCTGCATGTAAATCCTTTGGTCTTACACTTAGCATAAAGAAAACTGAAGTTGTGCACCAACCCTGTCCAACTCCGAAGCAATTCAGTGGTGAGAAACAAAAACCACCAGTCTACAAATTTCCAGAGAGACCATTGAAAGTAGAAGACAAATCCCTGAAATATGTAAACTCTTTTACCTATCTTGGTAGCAAAGTTAACTACAGTGGATAATGAAATCATGCATCAGATTGCTACCTGTGTTTTCAAACTTCGCCATTGCTTGTGGAATGAGCAGGGTATTCGACTGGATATGAAAATGCGGTTTTACAGAGCTGTTGTACTTGCCATCCTTTTGTATAGGTCAGAGTCAGGTACCATATACGCCAGCTGGATGTTTTCCATAAAAGCTGTCTTTGTGCAATCTGTGGAGTTAACCTTCAAGATAGGACATCTAGAAGAGAAGAGTAAACAAGACTGGACAATAAGATTTTGTAAAAATAGAAAACTTTTGGGAAATATCTAGTCACATAAATAATAGGCTTCTAACTACCTTAATGGAGAGAATGGGTTAGGTTTATCCTTCTATCTACTTATCTATCCATCTATTTATATCTCTATCTGTTTATAATCTATCTTTCTATATATGCACATATATTCATAGAAATTCATAGAAATGGCAAATCTTATCTCAGTATATGAATTTTAGGGTAAACATAAATCCATGAAGAATCATTGCAAAAAGCTAGATATTTCAAATAGGTCAATAAGGAGAATTGTGAAAGAGTTTTTAGGACTAAAATATTATAAGATTCAATGACGATAGATGCTATCAAGTCCCTCCAAGCTAAAACGGATAGAAGCTGATGGAAGAAAACTTGGAGGAGATGCAATTTTCTGCAGAAAAAAACCTTTGTTTGGTTGGAGATGTTTTTCACTGTGAAGGTTTGTTGTCAACTACAAAAACAATACAGTTTATACCACTTTACCAGGAAACATTCCCAAAGATGTCAGGATACATTTCAAGGGACAGAAACCAACCGGTATCATGGTTTAGATTGCTGTTGCTTCTGACTGATTTCAAATCACCCTTGGTGTTCATTGAAGAAGGAATGAAAGCAAAGTTTACCAGCAAATGTTATAGAGAAATGTGTTTCACTTGTTGTCAACCACATTTAGAAATCACTTTGTCTTCACTCAGGATGACCAAATTGACACAGAACTGGAGCAAGAGACATTTCTGTGAATTTTTAACAAGTCAATGCCACTTCAATCAAGCCTGGACATTAATACTATGGACTTTATGATATGGCTCATATTGGAGAGCAATGTTTCACATATCTCATACTCAAGTGTGTCAGAACTGAGACTCTTATGATGTTGTGGTACAAATTGAGGAGGTGGTGAAGAAGTTATGCACTTCAGTTGAGAAGAGTTTAAAGTCTATGCTGAAAGCAAAGGGTAGCCATTTTGAATTGTAAATATATTTAAAATATTGTCAATAAATATAGCCATCAACTTGCAAACTTTCATTAACCAAAACCTAGAAATTTTTATTTTACTACAAAATAAATAATGGTTAAATATATATAGTGCAACCATTCTTTATTTATTTTTTAAAACTATATTATATTATCTAAATAATGGGAAAACAATACCAGTTTCATTATTTTCTCTTGTGTAAAACTAGATTTGCATCAAAAGAGACCTTACTTATCAATCAGTCATCATATTGATATTTACCAGTATGAGTCAATTCAACTATCAATATTGAACCAAAATACATTACAATTCTGTAAGAAACAAATAAAGAAATAAAAAGCCACTTTTTAGTAAGCTGGATAATTTATAACTTGTCTTTTTTATTTTACTCTTGAGGATGGAACACTTTTGCAAGTAAATTTTCTTTTTAGCAATACTCTCTTTTACAATGTTTGTTTGTCGATTGCCAAGGGATTTTTCTAATTCTTTTTATAGCAACAAAGTTGACTTCTTTTATCTTTATCTCTATCCAGCTTTACTGGACAATTCAGCTGTGGAAATGACTCCATTAGAAAGTAAAAGTATTCTTGAAATATCTGAATCAGGGAATTTTGACAGTTTCATCGAGAAATATGATATATTGCACAGTGTACATTTACAAAATTTAAGTCTACTTGTATAAGTGCTTACAAGAGCAAGTTTAGGTTTCATGAGGACAAAGACCACCAATCAGCTTCCCACCTTGAAGAAAAAGAGATTGTCATTGGTCAGAAATTCATGCAAGAGCAGAATATAAAATAGAATTGGTGAGCAAAGTTCAAACACTAGTCTGCTGCATTCATTTTTGCACAAATCTCTTTGGGAAAGGCATGCATCAATCTATTTTCTCTAAAGCTGTTGTTTAAATAGTAGGGTATACTAGACTTTCAAGCCTTCAGTAGCAGCTAGTTAAGGAGAAAAATAGGAATCTGTGGTGAGCCATGATGATTATGTCCTGAATGGACATAGCATATGAAAAATATTACTTACAGGAAAGAGTTATTATCATGGTTGCCTTTCAGGTCAGAAAATGACTCAGTGGGGGTCCAAGGCTGAATCTGCAACCCAAGCTTGGTGCAGTAGGAACAATAGAAGTCAGGGGCTGTGATTAGTGCTAATGTTGTTCTCTTTGACTAATGAGTTTTTGATGCCTTGCATCTTAGTTTGATGAGGTTTAATAGACAATGGAATAAAAATGCAAATGGTAAGTCGTGCACTCCTCTATTTTCTTCTTTCTGGTCTTGTACCAGTGGTACAAGATCAGACAAAATTGATTGAGATTCTGTTTCTTAGGTCACTTTTAATGGACCTTGCCACATAGAAACTCTCTATACAACAGACATCTGGGAATGACATCTGGGAATGACATCTGGGAATGACAGTGCAGATGACATAGTCAGTCCATTGGATTTGTGTGTTAAGAGTTATCATATAAATACTGTAAATGTATTTCCAATGATTTTAGAAGTATATTTTAAGTAATCTTATAATAGAAATGCATAAAAAGAAGGAAAAATAAAACTTTTTTGTCACTGGGAATTAATGCATTGATGAAAGCAATTTTATATTTAATGTTTATTTTTAAGATAAAACAAATATAATGGGAATTGATTTTAATTTAATTATTTTTGGAACTAATATAATTATGAATGCCATTATTACAAGCAAGAATATGAAAAAGTTAAGCCATATCATGACTTTTGCATCATCTGTGTGGAGTAAAAATTGAAAACTATCTGATACTTAACATCAGTTGTTGTAGTCATTTGAATTTTTTCTTGTTTCTAATGCTAAAATTGCTTATTGCAAAAATATCACACACTGTAGATGCCCAGATGTGTTATAAATAGAACACTCAATATATCTGAATCTTTTAAAAGAGAAAAAAAGACAATGGAAAATAAAAAAAAAATGAGGAAATCATAATTACTCAATGAAAGCGAGCCATTATAGGTGATTGTTCGAGAGACAAAATAGGGCTTTGTTTAACATTCTTTTTCAGTTTCTTATTTTTAAGTTGGTAGTATCATTTCTTCAGATTTTCTTCTACACATACACACACACAGAGACACACATGCATATATATATATATATATATATATATATATATATATATATATATATATATGTGTATATATATATGCATATTTAAATATATTGTATCCATAAATAATAAATATATTAACAATCCTTTATTTTTTCTTATTTATAAATATATATATATATATATATATATATATATATATATATATATATATATATACACAACAACAAAATAATAACTTAAGGCACCTTTTGACTGACTAATCTTCAGAAATTAATATTGTTGATATAAAACTAAATTTCCAAAAAAGAAAAATGTTTTCAACAACGGAATTTTATTAAGTATACAAGTATACTTAATAATTTTAATTTTTCCTCCTGACATATATATATATATATATTTCTTAACAAAATTAATACTCTTACAAACAAATATGCACAACAGATTCATAAAATCGAAAGAAAATGGTTGAATACATCAACACAGATATAATGACAATATTCTCCACACGTGACAATCTCTGACGTTATTTTTCAGTTAAAAAATATGAAAATAGCATTTCTCTACATTCCAGTTGCTAGGTACATTCTGTTTTTGTTTTTATTAGTTACTTTGTTCATTTGATTTCATTTTCGTATTGTCATTTTTATTCATAAATATATATATATATATATATATATATATATATATATAATAAAAGTTCATGGTCAGTAGTATTAAAAAGTGTTTAATACACATAAAAAATAAGTAAATATTTAAAATGTAGTGCTTTTAAATATAAAGAATAAGGAGATCAGCCGATTCTGATAACTTGGTTTCAACTTTTCGGTATCTTCAGGCATTTTCAGTCAACTGATTTCTTATCTCTTCATTTCTTTTTTAAAGTTTAATGAACACATTATTATTTAGAAATAAATAAATAAATGCATGACGTGAAGTGTGATAGAAAGGGAGGAGGAGGAGGAGAAAAGCAAGAGTATTCAAAATATATCGGTTGGTGGTTAAATGAAATATACATACATACTTTCATCCCAGTTCATATGAACTCAAAAGGAACTTTTTAGTGAGTATGCAAGGTAGCAGAATTGGCTGATATCCTAATTTTATACACACACACTCAAACACATATATATATGATATACAGGTTTTATAATATATGCATATTATATAAACTATACATATATGATATATCAGTTTATATAATGTACATATATACAAAGAGGTGTGCATGAAAGACAGAGAGAGAGAGAGAGTGAAGGAATAGCTGCTGAAAAGTTCTCAGCCAAACTCATTCTCCAAAATATGATCAAATGGCCAAACATAAGACTCTTGTGATAGAAGGATTCTTGGTCTTGATCAAGCTGAGAAACTGACTAAGAGGTCATTATGTTTTTGTTCAAGTACTTCCCACCATCTTTCATTATTATCTCAAACATTAATATTATCAGTGTCATAGAAATAAAGTAGTATTAGCTTATTTATGGCATTTTAAGAATGCTACAATTCTAATTTAAATACATATGTATTCTATACATGTGACATTATGACTAGATTAGTGTTATACTCCGTCACAATTAGATCTCTTCCCAATTCATTCTGCACACTGGCTGGATATGAATACAACAAAGGCAGAAAATAAGATAATAAGAGTTGTCTTCTACAAATTAGGCTCCATGCATCACTTCTGGCCTATGAAGTGAGCCCTGGCAATAGCCAATCACCAGAGAGAGAGAGAGAGATGCCTCTGGGAACTACCAGATCTGCTTAAAAGCAGACCTCTGAAAACAACACCAGTCAGTTGTGGCCTGGATATCTGCCAGACATCACACAGGGTACTGCTACTGCTGCTGATGCTACCACTGTCATGACCATGTCACCATGACAACAGAATTGTGGCCTAGACAGTCATCACACAGGGCACTGATTCTGCTGTTGCCACTGCCATCGTTACCAGCACTCAACATCACCCCACGTCTCAATGACTGTTACAACTCCCAGCCTTGACAAACCACTTCAGCTATCCAGCTTTAACTCAAAAACATCTCAACTTCGACCGATTACTTAAGCGATGACTTCGAACTCCACAACAAAGCTACCACCACAAGCAGTAACTCTGACTTCACAAACAAGCGACTTTGACTCTGCAAACAAGCGACTCAAATTCCCCAAGCATGCAACCCACTAGAACCACCTATGTGATGTCAATCTGACATCACTCTGGTTCAACACAACAGTTCTACCAAACCAACAAAATGATCTACCACCATGACCTTAATCAACTAAATGCGCACAGACTATATCCTGTGACCTCGACCAGGTCAGCACAACAAATAGGTCAACTCCTGATATTATCCTTACACCAGATCACTATCCTGATGATCACCCACTGAAACTGACATTTCACCTAGCTTCGACATATCAGGACAATATATATATTACCCTCGACCATGACTTCGATCAACCAACAAGGGCATCAACCATATCCTGTGACCTCACACCAAACTCACACAAGAATTAAGTCAACCACCAATGCTGCCCTTACACCTGAGCGCCATCTTGATTATCGGCCACTGAAATGGACATTCCACCTATCCCTCAATATCTCTATACAATCTACCAACAATAAAAGTGGTTCAAAATTTAATCCTAGTTATTCCTTTCTCTCACTACCAAACACATATAACATCAGGTTTTTAAAAATATAGTCAAATCTTCATTTGATGAATACATTATGAAAATTTTTAAACACATTTTAAAGTGGTATCTCTATTGTTTAATGTTAATAGTCATATGTTCCTTGCTTGTGATTTGATGATCAATATATATATATATATATAAGTGTGTCTTCCTAATAGAATTAACAGTCCCTTGGGAAGAGAACAGGGTGGAGGCACACAAACTAAAGAAAAACCGGTATGAGTCACTGCGCACCAAATGTATGGAAAATGGTTGGACGTGTAATGTGATGCCAATTGAGATTGGGTGTCGTGGGTTTCTGGGACATTCAGTCATTTCCATATTTCAAAAATATGCATCACTGGCTGTTGGTTGAAAAGTCTTTCACATCGCATTCAAAAAACTGTTCAACACGCATCAAGTTAGATTTGGTCGAGATCAAAACAAGCAAATAAAATGCGCACACCATCATGCGCAAGTGAAATATTTGCGTGGTCATCTATAATGATTTTTACAAGTGCGTCAATAATGGCAAACGCGTTCAGGAAACTTTCATTGCAGAGAGATTTTACTTAAAGGAACGATTAATTAGCTTATCTTCATACCCTGCCTGGTGGTGAACGCTGCTGGTGGCGCCAGGTGTGGCAGTCCCACCATAGCCACCGAAACTGTGATATCACCCCTGGTTGGCGGCTGATGAAGACAGGGTATCGCACATGCTAACACACGTTGTATGTTAAAAAATATATATATGTATATATATATATATATATACATATATATATATTAAAATGAGAGGGATTTATTGAGGTCTTATGTTATTGATAATGATTAGATGTTTAAAACATTTTGTAATAAATGATAAATCTTAGGTATTTATTAAACTCATTAAATGATACAGAAGAAATAACAGATCGTATTTACTTATCCTATTGGAGAATGTTTCTTTAGAAATTCAAATAATTTGTAGATTGGTTACAAAATCACTACCTTATCACACCATTTAACTTTAATTCAATAATATCTCAATGAAATACATATCATTAACCAGCACAACAAAAGATAAGAAATTCAACAAATCCTTATTAATAACACAAAAATACTATATCACATTAAAAGTAAAACAATGGCTATAAGTTTGAAACATACAAAACAAATAACTCATTATCAATAAAATGTTATTCAACTTAGGAACAAAAATATGAAATATATTTCAAAACTAATAATAATAAAAATAAATGACATCACAAACTAATGCATAAAAATGCAACACTAGAAAAAATGGAGATATAATGAGAGAAAAAGAGATAGAAATCATAAAAGTGAGAAGTTAAAACATAAAAGAGTAAGAAAATGAGAAATTATTGAAAGGAAAAAGGAGATACATAAAGAGAGAAAAGGGAATAAGAGAAAGAGAGAGAGAGAGAGAGAGAGAGAGCAAAATGATAAAAGTGAGAATGAGTTATAATAAGAGAAAGAAAAGAGAGAAAAACGAAAAAGTGAGAAACAAATAGATAAATAGAGGAAAAGAGAGAAATTACAAGTGAGAAAAAGAGACAAAGAAAAAGAGAAACAAAGAATAGAAGATGAGAAAAGATACACAAATAAAAGTAGCAAGAATAACAGGGTGAAAGGGAGAAAACTAAGGCATTAAAGAAGAGAGAGAGAGAGAGAGAGATGTAGAAAGAGAGAGACATTGTAACAATGAGAAGAGGCAAATAAAAATTCAAATTGAAGAGCAATGAAAGTTAACATTGTTGCCTTTATTTTGATTGGTTGAATAAATAAAATGTGTGTATCTTTTGCATTTGTTTCTTCTAAATCATTTGTTTTGGAATTTATTTTCTTACAAAATCTTTTATTCATATACACTCAAAACATCATTATTCAGTCATCAAAGTATTTTCTTTCACCTTTTATGACCATGTGTCACTTTTCAGCTAAATTTATATTCTGTTATATGAGGTTCATGCAAATGTTTCCAGCATTTTATTTTTTTAACAATATTTTTCATCTGTATAAAATCATAGCCTCATTATTTAGTCATCACTGTATTGTAAATTCTATCATTAGAAAAAATACAGGTTTTACATTAAATGGATTTTTAAACGGATTTTTTAAAGGAATGACTGTTTGTTGAAAACAACAGGCATTATGCTGCAAAACATTTGTCAACTTCCTTTACAAGGAAAAATGTTTACAAGAAAGCAGAATTCAAACAAGCCAGTTGCTCACCATAATTTTGCAGAATAACAGTTTGTATAGGTTAAGGCATCTCATAAAAAAGGGTGTAATTAGGAGAAAAGAGAAGAAAAAGAAGTTTTTATTTCATTTTTCTCCTTCTTTTCTGTGATCTTTCTTTCTTCTTTCTTTCTTCTTTCTTTTTTTCTTTCTTTTATAGTATTTTCTCATTCTTCTTTTTCTTCTTCTCTTCCTTTTCTACTGCATCTAAGAAGATGAATAAAGGTACATTTAATCTCATCCATTCTTGCTCAAATATTCAGACCCTTGTAAATCTTCCAGAACCTCATTTTGTTCCATTGCTACACCTACAATGAGTCCCTTTCTTCCTTCCCACCCTAACTCTTAATTATTTCATCCTTGTAACTTTGAACAGCATGATTACATTGAGAGAAATTGCCCAAGTATTACACTTTGTTTAAATAAGTCAATGAAATTCTTCCTTTCTCTACAGTGGAATCATGGGATTTGAATTATTCACATTTGGCCCATAAAACACCAATCCCAGAAACATCCTCTCACTTCCTAGAAGACCAAGCCCCTAAACCACACACTTGTACATATTAAAATTTGACTTCATTCTCAAAGGAATTGTTTGTCCATTTCAGGGCCACAGAACAAAGTAATAAATGAATTGCAAATTAAGGAACA
>CAHIKZ030005473.1:145000-160000 GCA_903632075.3 Acanthosepion pharaonis | reverse complement strand
CATTTGACATCAGTCACTTTCCACCAATGTGACATGTCTTCCCACTGACTTTTCTATAAATATTTTCATTGCAGTTATTCTAATGTTATATCCTCCTTGACACCTCAGCTGCATGTCTTAACCTTGATCCCTGTTCTTCTCTATATATATAGTTTTAAGATATACTATATTTATGGGTAAAATTGCTCAACATCAGAGATATATGTAAATATAAAAGTGGACTATGAGGTCAACACCAAGTGGTGACAGTTTGCTTCATGCATCAATGTTTTTTTATTTTGTTTATTATTTACTTAATTTGTTTATTTAATTTTTTTATTTTGTTTTTCTTTTCCAGAATTTATTTCTAGTATGAATCATTATAAAAATAAAATATATTGTTAACGTATTCGGCAGTGAGATAACTCATATTAGCATTACACCAGTTTAGTGGCATGGATCTTGCAAAAACCTGTTATTCTTTTGCAAAATGACTGCATCTCCTTCTTCAAACAAAGATAATTTGCTCACCTCCTTTTTTCAGGATTTTGGCGATCATGGCTCTCCACCATTTTCTATCATTTTTAGCACTAAGTGATGGTTTTACCTGTTTTGCTATCCATGTACCCAAGCTCATTAGGTATATATCTTCTTGTTTCCTTCTGACTCTCTTGCTTCCAAAATGTCCTAAAAGTGTTAAATTCTCCAAACCTCCTTTCCTTATTATCCATTCCAGAAATTTCAAGTGTCTTTTTCTGATTTTAATTACAGTTATCCATTTTGTTACCATTTTCCTTAAAACTTTCTTGTTGCTCACATCCCCCATCCATTTCTCTACATCCTTTTGTAAAACCAAAACTCTACTGCCTCGTGTCTTCATCTATAAGGAAATTGGTCAACATATACTGCCATATAGGATGACTGATATTACATAGCTGTTCAGTACTCCTGTCTTTTTTTCTAATGAAATTTTCCTGTTTCTTAATACATTGCTTAGTTTCTGGAATTTGCTATTCCTGTGCCACATTTTCCACCACTTCTAGCACTTCTCAGATGTTTGAATTTCTCTTATTTTAACAATTTGTAATTTTTATCTGATTTTGAAAATTTTTAGTTTGCATTCCTTGTGGTTCAAAAAGGAAATCTCTTGAGAACAATTGCCATGAAAATATTTATAGAAAAAACAGCTATGTTGCAGCAATGGAAAAGTATCTGATGCCAAGATGTCAGGGTCTAGGCTAATATCATTGCAGATTCTTCTTTAGATTCTGTCAAGAATCTCTAGATGCATAGCAGAAGCACCAGACCTGATGTGGCTGCAATATTTGATGTATGGATGAATGGTAGACTTATAAATATGCAAGATAGATTCTGGCAACAAAAATTGTCTAGCCCGACACAGTGAACCAACTTTCCTAGCACTAGACCTAGCAATTAATTCAATATAATTATTCCACTTCATATCAGTCAAAAACATTAGATCAACAAGACACATTCAGTTTGGGAACAACTGAAATATTTCCCTTATATGATAACAGACACAAAAATATTCTCTTCTGAAATTGTTATAACAAAAATAGAAAATTCTTATAAAAAAAAAAGAAGCCTTTTGAGAAATCAGCATGCAAATTGGTTTTCAGGAAATATAACTTCATACAAGTGTCAGAGGTCAAGTTTTTTGCTTAGTCTATATTTAGTAATATTTTGTAATTGTACTAAAAAGACCCAGTTTTTGTTTCTGGCTTTAAAAGCTGGATATCCCTCAAATTATAAAAGGAAACAGCCTGGATTTAATTAAGTGTTGTTGCAAATAAGTGGCTAAAAATAATATTGCAAGTAAATGTAAAATGATTGAGTGGTTTAAGAGATTTCTAAGGGCAATGGAAAAGCATTTAATCACCTAAAGTCATGAATCAAATACAAACAAAATTGCTGCAAAAATGTGAAGTATAATCAAATAACAATAGAGAGTTAAAATTATTCATATCTTCAAAATGAACAAGTGTCATTGATTAATGTACTTTTAACAATGTACAAATCTCTCTCTCTCACTCTCTCTCACTCTCTCTCTCTCTCTCTCTATATATATATATATATATATATATATATATATATATATTTTCTTGGTGTTGTTAATCTTTGTAAAATCATGCTGCACATGATGTCACTTAGATGATATGCTTATATTTTAACTTGAAATATATAATTTCAGAAATGATAGGATATTTCTAACATACACAATTATATATATATATATATATATATATATATATATATATATATATATCTATGTATATATATATATATATATATATATATATATATATATATATATATGTATGTATGTATATATATATATATATATATATATATATATATATATATATATATATATATATATATATTTATAATTTGTCTACGTGTGGTGGTGGTACACACCTAAAATAATATTAATATATATTTATAGAGTATGTTAGAAATAGCCTATCATTTCTGAAATTATATATTTCAAATTAAAATATAAGCATATCATCTAAGCGACATCATGTACAGCATGGCTTCAAAAAGATTAACAACACCAAAGAAATGCTACCGTATATACTCGCGGATAGGTCGCCCCAGCACATAGGTGGTACCCCTACTTTATGGCTTAATAAGTGATGATTTGACTCGCCAATAGGTCACACTATAATCTGGGTAGTTACACTGCCCTTTTTAAATGTAAGAATTATCAGATATCTACCTTAACAATTAAAATTATAAAATATATATTTGGTTACCAACTATATCAATACGCAATGCAAAGCAAATGTTTTTGGTACTAGATTTGTGTGTTTTGTTATTTGTAAATAATATTTAAGAATGCCTTTTAATGTTATATGAAACAACCATTAAAGAAAATTATCTCATAAAGAATATATTTCAAATTTTTAAGTCATAATTTCCAACATATTTTTGACAAAATATATATATTTTGCAGAATGAATCATGGGACTATTTTTTCTTTGTCAATAAACATCTACACATGATTCCTTAACTTTTGTATGCATGTTCAGGATTTCTATATCAATCTAATGCAAGATCCCCTATCAAATGGTGATTGATGGATCAATGAATATTTTATAATTTATATTTATTTATTGTGATGAATTATGTGAATCTAGCAGCATGAGGTTTAAAGTTTAAAGCAGTGAGTCAGTATATATGACAGATAAATTGTTTCTATACAGAGAAAAACCACAGCTTTAGTGTTTATGGATATCCTTTCCAATTTCTCAGAAATCATGATGACAAAGTAGTGTTGTATTACATTTATGTCGAGTGGATAGGTTGCACCCTAAATATTTTGTGAAATTTTTGGTAAAAAAGTGCAACCTATTCATAAGTGTATCCGGTATATAACTATTTCACATATATGTTATATTATATTATCAGTTTTGAATTAAGTGTTTCTATTCTCCTAGACTTGTTGCCATCCAGTCTAAAGTGCTATTTAACCTGCAGTGGAAAGAGAAGAGATGGATCCACATTTTTCCCAAAGGCAGTTGTGCGAAAGTGAATGCAATAGATGAGGCAAGAATTTGAACTTGCTTCACTCATTCTACTTTCTGCATCAATACTTATAACACAACATGCACATCCAAACTTGGCATATCC
Source organism: Acanthosepion pharaonis (assembly GCA_903632075.3). Lineage (NCBI taxonomy): Eukaryota > Metazoa > Mollusca > Cephalopoda > Sepiida > Sepiidae > Acanthosepion > Acanthosepion pharaonis. The sequence continues at coordinate 156,364 of CAHIKZ030005473.1, read as the reverse complement.
TGAAATAAAAAAAAGAAATGACAGAAAATTTTACTCAACGCTAAGTTCATCAGTTTTCTGCATTCATCCTCTGCATTTTTCTCACCAGAGCCACTTTAAACAGTTCACATGTCTTCACATCAAGAATGACACATGAACGTTCAGTAAAAACTTACTGAACTTTCACGTGTCATTCTTGATGTGAAGAAAGAAGAAGCCTTCTTCTTCTTCTTTCTTCACATCCTCCTCTTCCCTTTCTATTACACACAATGTCGTGTGTTTGTTTATTTATTTTTGAAAATAATAATATAGCATTCATTAGTTTTTTTTAAAAAAATAAAGTGTTAAGACATCATTTGATAAAAATCGCCTGAGGATAAGGTTGAAACCAAGGTAGCAGATTCAACTGACTTCCTGATTTTTAAAGTATATATATATATATATATATATATATATATAAAGTGCACAGTGAGTGCTGGTGGTAATAATAAAACTCCTCAAGCATCATATTATTATTATTGCCAGTAAATGTAAATTCGTAGTAAGAATATAAGTTAATGAACTTTCTCCACTAGCTTAACAATAGATTATAAATACTGACATATTACAACAATCAGTTTTCAAATTCTGCCTGATGATTGCTATATTTCAAAAAACTTGTGTAGATACAATAAATGTTTTAAATGACTCTATGAATCACACCCTGCAAATTGTTCTGCAAACTTTTGACAGACTTCTGCTGGTGAATTATACACTTCCATCAGACTTGCAACCACTCTTCTTTGCTCCAGTGTTAATCTGTCACCCATAAGTTATGTCTCTGCAAAAGAAAAATAATCCATTAGTGTTACCATAATAATAATAAATGTTAACATAATTTTGACTAATCCTGTATATTATAATGGTAGATTCCCCAGTGTTAATAGTACCAGAGCCACTTTCCTGGGTATCTATCTATCTCTCTCAGTCTGTTTATTTCTTTCTCTCTGGCTATTTTCATATCTGTCTATTGATCTATCTTAGTTAGTTTGTTTGTTTGTGTTTGTGTGTGTGTGTGTCTCTGTGCCTATTTTCATATCTATCTATCTATCTATCTATCTATCTATCTATCTATTACAGTTTCTTCATATCTCTCTATTCTTTCAGATTTGCATGTAAAACTTTGAAAAACGAAACTAAAAAAAGAAGAATCAAAATCCTATCACTGCCTGTTATCTTAAATATTTGTGATTTTTCAAATGAAGTAAATAAGCAAATAAACTGGTGTTTTTAATGAGTCAAGGTGAATTCTTCTGGCTGGACACAGAATTTCATATCTCATTTTTCTCTATTTACAAAATATCTTGACATGGTTAACTTTTTATTTAATGTTAACATTTATTTTCAATTAATATATTTTCATTCCTCAATCAAGAAACAAGATTTTTGATATAATGTGGAAATTGAAAGTAAAACTTTGAAAACTTTTATTATTTACACTATTTACATTTGGACTATTGTCCTCATCTTTGTTGCTGTGCCCTCTGACCTTCATCAGTATTCTGAATTAAACTTTTTATATTTTTCAAAATGTCTGCTTTATTAATAAATTATTAATTTTTGAAAGGCTCAGATGAAAAATATAGAACATGATGACTTTTTCAAGAAATACATAGATGTTATTTTTACAAAAAAAATATAAATATAAAATAAACTTTCTCTTTTTAGATGAAATCCTGCAAGGATTAAAAAAAATATTATATTTACTATCAATTCACTCAATACAAGGTCTAAGAGCCACTCAAGGTAGAGATTAAAGGGAACAGAAAAGGGTTACTATTAGGATATGTAAGGTAGATAACAGTTGACCCTAGATTCAAGAGTGTAGTGGTCACGGGTACATCTTCAGGAGTATGTTCCACAAAGTGACAGTTCTAGAGAAAAAGAACTTCTTCTTTACCAAAGGAATATGAAAGAGATGTGGATGATTTATGCTGTGTACATGGCATGATGGCTCCTCGCTGTGAAGGTCTGAGCTAGTGAACTAAAATTAGGGAAATGTAACTCATTTGAACATTTGCCATAGTAATAGCAATGGAGTAGTGAAAGGCTAGCAATGTTTCATGTGTAGAAAAAGAGTTACAAGATATGTCTACTTTTAAAAAGCTTGTGAACTGCAATGTCTATTTTTAAAATAACTGCATGATAGTTATTTAATCTGTCAGTAGCAGTATTATATATATATATATATATATATATATATATATATATATATATTAGCAAGTATCTCTAATGAGAATGCATATTTTCCTATATTTTAACTGATTTAACTGAATCTGACCCTCATTTATGAAGATTTTTCATTTTTCAGAAAAGTATCTTTTAAAGTAGAAATGAATAAACTGGATCTGAAGTGGAGACTCAATTTACAGTGTACATGTAATGACAAGCTGGATTCTTGTTACAGGTTTATAAAACAGAGGAAATCCTGTTTTTTTTTTGTTTTTGTTTTTTGTAGCCTATGATATTCACAAGGTCACATAATATATGCTTGCAATATTTTGTCTAATTTAGTTCTGTAGTTAAAATAGGCATAACGTTTTAATGGATGTCAAAATTATGTCAGAAAGCTAACCCTAGAATCAATACCTAAGCTTCACTCACTTCATTCAATAAGCTTGGATTAAAATAAACAAATATGAAAAAAAAAGCCCTGAAATAAATTACTCTATTAAACTCGGAAGCTATTTGGTTATTCGCTATTTCTTTTCAAGCAAGAATAGAACTGATCAACAATGTGACATGTAAATAGATAAATGCATTGGTATAGAAACAATATATCAGAAAAATTAATTGTTAGTTTGTCTTTTCTTTTTCTTTTACTGTTCTTCACCCAATATAAGGCTCAGGAGTCATTCAAGGTAGAGGGTTATTGAATCAGGCTGTTGAAAATAGATAACAGTTGACCCTAGACTTGAAGAGATTAAGAATGTAATAACTGAGAAAGCATCTTCTTGGGAGTCTATTCAGTAAAGTAACAGTTCTTAGGGGGAAGCTGTCTAAATGGAACTTCCTTCTTACCAATAAAATATGAAAAGAATGGAAATGAATCAATGCTGTCCAGGGTTTGAACTAAGGATTGTGGCTCATCAGAACCATTTCCATGGAAATAGCAATAGAATAGCAAGGGGTTTGCAACATTTTATCTATAGGAAAAGGGTTGAAAATAATTCATCACCTTCAAGACTGCATAGATGCTTTTGAACTCTATCATGGCCAGAAAGTGAGTATTCAGTAGCTCTAACCCTAATATGGCAGCAATACTCCTTTTTTTATCTAATCTGATTCTTGCAAAGATACTTTCTGGAATGTTCAAAGGAGCCTTATTGAGAGTACAACCGTTCATCATGATTTGAAAAAATTCAGGTTCTGTTCAATGATGATAGAATATTACTAGCACAGTGGGATGTAGGAATGTCACAAGCTATTTGTCCCCCAATTGAGCTGTCAAAGCTCTGTCAGAGGGGAGATCAGCAGCCAGATTCTGGTTATCTATATTCTTGAGGTGCACTCATAGATTAGGATAGAAGCTGAATAGATATTTACTAATAATCTGAGAATGTCCTTAGGCAGACCATTAATATAAATCAGAAAGAAGGAAGGATTGAGTAGAGAGCCTGAGGGAATGTCAGCATTGATTGAACTGGCTTCAGAAGACTTACTATTAACAATGACTTCCAAGCACCTACCTGATAAGAAGGAAATGACTTATCTGTCATATAAAATGTGTTAATGGCATTAATATATTTTAATTAAATTTTTAGTACAATTTATTTTATTTATATTGATTTATTTAATTTTTTTAATTTTTAAATTGTCATGTCTTTTAGAGAATGTAGGTAATGATGATTTTCCACAGATTCTTTTTCTTTATTATCTGTGATTTACCATAACTTCTTAGGAAAGAATTTTTTAATCATTTCACCCCAAGCAAGACAATAAACCCACCAAGATGCAAGGGATTACTGAGTGTGAGAGAATATGAGAAAACAATAAATGAACAGGAATTAAGAAGACAGAAGATAACAAATGACATTGTATTTGAATTTTTGAAGGTCAAAGTTGACTGGAATGGAAGACGCCAGAAGTGAGTTCCACAAGCGAGATGTGGGAGAGAAGAATCTGATAGCATGGAGCTTACTGTTACATCTAGCCATTTCAACTGTAAGAGATGAGAATTTGCAGGCAATCTATTACTGTGCTTAAATACATAAAGTCTATGTATAAAAGAGGAAAGCTTATCAGAACAATTATCATTAAAATATTTCTAGAAAAGACACAGTGAAGCTATGTTATGTGAGTGATAAACTGACTGAAGCCAAGATGTCAGGTCAGGACTAATAACATTGCAGATTCTTCTTTGTATTTTATCAAGAATCTCTAAATATATAACAGAAGCACCAGACCAGACCAGACTAGATGTGGCAGCAATATTCAATATATGGATTAGATTTATAAATGTGTTAGATAGTGGAATGTTTTTCATCTTGTCTTCTCCACACTTTTGAACTTAGAGTTGACCTTCTCCTAGACTAGCTGTCAGCCAAAGCTAAAGAGCCCAGCCTACTTCACAATTTAACACATAGCTGGAGGGTGAACAAATGGATTCATATCTTTCCCAAGAGCATTAGTGCAAAAGTTAACATAACCAACTAGGCTGGAATTTAAACTTGATTCACCAAACCCAATTATAGCTTTTTTAATGCCATTCTCCTTCAGGACACAGGTCATCATAGCTCTCAACAAACTCCTTTTTTATTATTATCTGTGAATTTCCATGATTTCTTGGATAAGTGAAATGTGGAGTGCCTTCTTGTTGCTTTCTCCATGGTTTTAACTTCAGAGTAGTGCTTAATTGGCTGCCATGCAAAGTTAGACAGCCTAGTCAACCCTACTATTTAATTCATAGCTCCCAAGAGCATTAATGTGAAAGTGAAAGCAATAGGCTTACTTTTGTTAAAATGAAACCTTTTAAATGTCCAAGGATGATATTACATATTTTCAATCTTATTTATGTACCTCAAGATGTAGGTAATCATGGCTCTTCACAATTTCATGTCCTTTGTAACTCTTAATAAATTTTGTATTTTTGTTATTTCTCCTAAACCCTGTTCCATCATCCATTTACTTAAGCTCATTTTTCCACTGTCCATCTTACCTTCAATCTGTCCTGTGAGTATCAGATTTTCCAAGCACACTTTCCTCATTATGTGCCCTAGAAATTTCAACTCTCTCTTCCTGATATTCAGTACAAGTTTCCTTTTTGTTTCTGAAATTTTCTCTAAAATTTTGTTGTTGCTCACATATTCGGTCCATGGTATCCTCAGCTATCCTTTCGTAGAACCACATTTCTGTTGCTTCAAGTCTCTTCTTGATCTTTGAGGAAATTGTCCGGCATTCACTGCCATATAGGAGAGTTGATATTACATAACACTTCAGTACTCTGTTTTTTGTTTCTAATGAAGTTTTTCTGTTTACCACTTTCTATTTTTGTATATCTGCTGAACTCATTTTCTATCCCTATTCAGGGGTTATGCTGCTCATATATGTTCTTGATTATTCTAATATACTTCCACAGGTCATACTTTATCAAATGCCTTTACATAATCTATGAAACATAGATACACATCTTTCTGCATTTATATTGCTCTTTCTGATAACATTTTGAGTATATGAAAAATTTTTAGCCTGAGGCACTTTCCCTCAAATTCTGGTGTATTAATCATATTCTTTATTTAGTTTTTATTAATCCTCGTATACATATATATATATATATATTATGCTGTTGGGTTGCTATTTTATAACAGTTACCTAGCTCAAGGTACTCCCAAACAAGAATAAATATGAGGTACTGAAAAGGGAAATGAAAAGAAAGGGGCCAAAATACGTTTGCCATCTTTTATTAAATGTAGCAATGTAAAACAACAATATAACATGACATAAACATGGTACTGACAGTGAATGATGTTTGCACTCTACAAGATTTCTACCTTTTGAGCTAAAGTGAGGTGGTCAACTATCATCTATGGAAATATCTTTGTTCTCCATGGTTTGAGTTTGGATGTTGGTTGCAGCACATATTGATCTAATCTCTTCTTTGGACCAGACTAGTATCAAACTATAGCAAGCTTCTTAATCCATCTCAGTTGTCCCTACTTTGCCAAGGGCATTAACTCACTTCACTTATCTGCTGTTGGAGTGTTCTATCTAAAATCATACAATGTATGTTAATTAAAACCTGATAAAGAGTGAAAATGCAGATGAAATTTTAGAAATCTGAAGCTAAACAAAATGGCTTCCACAGTTGTCTTTCGGATTTACATTTAATTAAGAAAGTTTGTTTAAACTCTAAATCCAACTATTTTGACTCACAAAATATTGGAACCACATTAGAAAAGTTTAAACAATCATTTAAGAAAATCAGAAAAATAGTAAATTAAATAATTATTGTATTTTAAAATTGATTAATTTCCTATTGTTTTCAGATGTGCTTATATTTATATAAACTGTACGCCATTTCATAATTGGTTTTATCTGCTTAACCAAAACTTTAAAAGCAACTGAATCTTTTTGCAAGAAAATTTAGTTTTGATTTAGTTTGATATTTTATAACATTTTAATAATAGTATCTGTTTTATGATGAATATCTAAGAGTTTTGTAATAAGTATTCCCCACATTAACACAAAAAATATTCAGTGCACTTTTTTAGATAACTAATTTGAAGCAAATAGTTTGTTTTTATTTTATTTTATTAGTTCTTTAATTTCCTTGGAGCTGTTATTTGAATTTTGTCTTTTAAGAAGAAAGATGAGAAACAGAGACAGAACTGGATGATTTCATATTTTGGAATAATTTGTTATTTTGAATTTTTTTTAAAGTGTTCTTTCTCTGAAAAAGAACATGTTTAAAAATGTAAGAAATTAATTAAATAGTTAAAAAATGAGTTTCAAAGAGAGGAAGAAATAAAAAAAATGGAGCTATACAGAAACAACAATGTGAAACAAGAAATGAAATGTTATAATGAACTCACTAACTATACTCTCATACTTTCATATATATGCTGGAACAATTATATTAAATCAATTCTAAGTCTGCTACTAAAAAATATTGGTTCAGTGTGTTGGGTCAGAGAATTTTCTTGCCAGAATCTATCTACCATTCATCCGTGCATCAAATATTGTTGCAATATCTGATCTGAGGCTTCTGCTATATATCTAGAAATTCTTGATAAAATCTAAAGACTGATCTGCAATATTATCAGTCCTGGCTTGGTATCTTGGCTTCAGTCATTTTTCCACCACCATAACATAGCTTCCCTGCACCTTTTCTATAAATATTTCTTGATGAGCTTTTCTCTTTGGTACTTTGTCTTCACAACTATAAGCACAGTACTAGATTGGTAGCTAGATTTTATAATTTCACTGTTGAAATAGATATCTTAATATTTTATTCTCTCACACTGTTTCAGCTCCCTGTTTTCTGTCGACTATGATCTTCAAAAATTTAAATGCAATGCCAAACAACTTCTCTTGTCTCCTTGAACCCTCGTTTTTTATTGTCCTCTCCATTTATTTCACTCTTAGTAACCCCTTGCATCTTAGTGGCTTTATTGCCTTGCTTGGGGTGAAATGATAAAAAAAGTACCCAGATAGAGGGCACAATGACTGAAATATTGTGATAATAACATAAAGAAAAATGGGGAAGTTAGTCTGACTGAAAATAATAAAATGTACATATCTTGTTCAGATCTCTTGAAGTCCATGTCTGCTAACTTTTATTTTTGTATCCAAAATGTAAACAGTAATTTCTCTGCAGGTAATTGATCTTATTTATAATTTGATATTATGTTTACTGGCCTGTGCATTGCTTGACTGTGAAAGCCTTCTGTAGCTGAGTAGTCTAAAAACATGCTGGGCTTTATGGTAGTTTCTCCTACAAGAGGGATGCATGTATGAATCTTGGCAGAAGGCAAGTCCCTGTTTGCTGAGAGAATGAGGCACTGCATAGCCTCTAAAAACTTTGGCTCATGTGATTACTGGCATCTCTGTAAGAGGGTACTAAATAAGTGTAAGGTCTCTATTCCTCCCTTCTTCAATAGGCTTGAGGGGTTATCATTCTTTGCTGATAAATTTGAATGCTTTGCGCATAAATTCTCCTCAAACTCTACTCATGACACATCTGCAATATCCCTACTTAACTTCTCATTTAGAACTGATTCTCTGTTGAGTGATATGCATATAATACCTTCCATGGTTTCTGCTATCATATCGAACCTTGATCTCACAAAGCATGTAGACCCAATAGCATCCTGTAAAAGTCATTAAGAATTGTTCTCCCTAAACTATAATAAATGCCTTGCTGCTTTCCTGCTTCCAGAAAGTCATTGTCTGTTGTTCAGTTTTTAAGAACTCTGGTGATCCTATTAGTCTTCTGTTTGGGAAACTCATAGAGGCCTTATCCATGATGAATTTGTTCGTCATCTCTCATCACAGGGCCTTTACTTAGACAAGCAATACAGCTTTCGTTTCTCCAGATCAACTGCTGACATTCTAATGATAATTGCAGAAAGAGTATATCAAGTTTTTGATAAAAACAGTGAAGCTAGTCTGTAGCAATGGACATCTCAAAAGCCTTTGACAGGGTTGACATTCAGGTCTTCTCCACAAGCTGAAAAGCTACAGTATCTTCAGACATGTTTTTGAGTTGATCCAGTCATTCCTATCAAATTGTGAAATAAATGTTGTCCTGAACAACCACACATTTACATACTTTTGTACTAACACAGGTGACGACAGTATTATTTACTCCTGCTTTTATAGTCAGGTGAAAATGACAGCTGATGTACAAAATGAACTCAAGACCATCATTAACTGGAGAAAAAGATTGCTTGTCAATTTTAACACTCCAAAACTAAACTGTACTCAATTAATCATCTGAGTGACCTCTCTCTGCCTTCCATCAGCATGGCTGATGCTATCCTCCAGGAAAGTGATTCAGTGCACCTTCTCAGGCTAACAATCTGAACTGATGTGAGGTGGAAGGTCTGCATTGAATCCATCACCAAAATGTTGGTTCAGGTGAGACAATTTTTCTCTCTGAAATCTGTCTTGCATATCTATAAGTCTACCATTCATCCATACTTTGAATATTTCAGCCATATATGGTCTGGTGCTATTTTTCTGGAGCTCCTCAATAAGATCCAAAGAAGAATCAGCAATATTATTAGTCCTGATCTAGCAGCTTATCTTCAGCCACTTGCCCATCACCATAAGGTGGCCTCTCTGTGCCTTTTTTATAAATATTTCTATGGAAATTGTCTGTCTTCACTATGGTACCTAGACTGTATAATATTAGACTGTTGGAAAGATCACATCAATTTACAGTTGAACTAGCTAGATGTAGCCATAACTTCTATGCTAACAATTTCTTACCTCACACCTCTCACTTGTGTAACCTCCTCACCACTCCATGCTTTCCAACCAACTTTAATCTGCAAAAATTTCATTGTGGAATCAGTATACTTACAGGAAGTTCATCCAGTTTTTTTTACTTCATAGCATATAATGAAATCACTTTGATAACCAGTCTAGGAGAAGGAAAACTCTGAATTCAAACAAGCCTGCTGCCTTGTACACTATTTACATCATTCAGACTATTGTCCTCAGCTTTGTTGCCATATTTATCACAACGTTTCAGCTGTTGTACGCTCCGGCTTTCTGCAGGTGGTTGGAATGTGGAACTTAACTCTTTATTTTGCTCGCTGGGGTAGACTGTTCTAGTTCCACGTGCCATGTCTAATGGATGTCAGTTATCAGTTATCTCCTGTTAATTACCCTCTTCAAGTTCTCTACCACCTTAACCTTCAGGCAGTGGAGAACTTGGAGAGTGGGTTCAGTTCGACATTCCAACCACATGAAGAAGGCCAGAGCGTACAACAGCTGAAACATTGTGATAAATATGGCAACAAAGATGAGGACAACCGTCTGAATAATGTAAATAGCATGAATAATACCTCATCTCAGAAATATAGACAGATATCTGTTGCCTTGTAGCTCCTGCTTCTTTAGGAAAATGCTAGAGCAAGGTAACTTTAAAAAGAAATCCACCTTGTATGTCATTTCAAAGAAAGGAACTGCCCATTACTCTACTTTAAGCAGTGACAGAAAGTAATGAACTCCTTAGGCTTAATACAATGTCTTGAACAAACACAAGACTGGGTCATGGTATGATGCCATGGACTTCTCTGATTTCACACCATTCCCCCATGGGTGTATCACCCATGCCACTTTAGACAACAATATATATATTCAAACTCCTTAGCTACAAACTCCTTACACCACAAAGACAAATTGAAATACAACTTGAAACATCTCAACTTTGATCTGAAAGCCTGGGAAGCCCAAGTATCAAACCAAAAGGAGTGGCATAAGACATGCTTCATTAAGTTAAAGGGTTTTGAAGACGGTAGACTGAAGTACCATAATCAGAGAAGCAGAGATGATATCAAAATCTTGCTTTAACAAGTTTCCTCTGTCAGTGTGGCTTTGTTGCCAGTAGCAAGGCTGGGCTAGTATTACACTTAAGAAGGCGCAAATGAAATATGTCTTTCCCTTACGTAATTTTCTCCACAATAGCCTCTGCTAGCATGCATAAGTGTAAAACAAAGGCACCATCCAATGCAGACCCTCATTTATCATTCACAATAGAAGAGTCCACCATATATATATATATATATATATATATATATATATATATATAATTAAAATATATATTTTAAGTTATGCTATATTTATGGGTAAAAGTGCTCAATATCAGACCATATGTGAATATAAAAGTAGACACTGGGGTCTGCTGTTAAACATGAAAAAGATTGTCACAACTTGATGTTGACCAAAGTGTTCATTTTATATATATATATATTGGAATTTCTTGTTGCTTTTGAAACTCTGTTCTTACAACCAAACAGCCAGACTATCTACACAAATGATTTGAGCATTGTGATGAAGGTATATACAAAATCAACCATGCTTTTTAGAAAAACCAAATGCAGATATGTATTGAGGGTGTTTTAGGTACAATTTTTCATCAACCCTAAGGTAGCAGCACTTCTAACTACAAAAACAGTAACAACTATTTATGATGCGGAACATTGATACTGTGGAAAAGAAAAAGGATGATATTCTGTCAGAGCAATTAGTTCATTATAGGAATGGCAAGAATCAGTCATAAATCACATGTGTAAGCTTTTGGGAGCATATTTGATTTTAGTATGTGAAGCTCATACTTACAAATAAATCTAATTATCTACCAGCCATGCATTAGTTGTTATGTCAAATTCCTCATCC